>JAZHYW010049064.1:0-13512 GCA_037355805.1 Ixodes ricinus | reverse complement strand
CATGTTTGTTTTGAAACACGTCTGCAGACAGTCTTTTGCATAACCAATCTGATAAAAGAAAAAACAGGCAGTGTCTACAGAATGTCTTTTGTATGACGTATGACCAGTGCGAGCTAATACAGCCTTTTCAAAACGTCGTCACACTGCTCATACATCATGCAAAAGTCACGGTACTGTCATGGCGATGGAACTGCCTTCAGGCATACGCTTCAGCATCTTTGAAGCTGTTTGTTTCAGACACGTCTGCAGACAGTCTTTGCATAACCAATCTGATAAAGAGAAACAGGCAGTGTCTACAGGAATGTCTTTTGTATGACGTATGAACAGTGCGAGCTAATACAGCCTTTTCTAAAACGTAGTCACACTGCTCATACATCGTACAAAGTACCACGGTACTGTCATGGCGATGGAACTGCCTTCAGGCATACCTTAGCATCTTCCAGGCATGTTTGTTTCGAACGCGTCTGCAGACAGTCTTTGCATAACCAATCGTGATAAAAGAAACAGGCAGTGTCTACAGAATGTCTTTGTATGACGCATGAGCAGTGCGAGCTAATACAGCCTTTTCAAAACGTAGTCACACTAGTACATCATCACTAAAGTCACGGTACTGTCATGGCGATGGAACTGCCTTCAGGACACCTTCAAGCATCTTCGAAGCATGGTTGTTTCGAACACGTCTGCAGAGAGTCTTTGCATAACCAATCTGATAAAGAAAGAAACAGTCAGTGTCTACAGAATGTCTTTTGTATGACGTATGAGCAGTGCGAGCTAATCAGCCTTTTCAAACAGCGTACACTGCTCATACATCATGCGAAAGTCACGGTACTGTCGTGGCGATGGAACTGCCTTCAGGCATACCTTAAGCATCTCTTGAAGCATGTTTGTTTCGAACACGTCTGCAGACAGTCTTTGCATAACCAATCTCATAAGAAGAAAAACAGGCAGTGTCTACCGGAATGTCTTTTGTGCAACGTATAGCCTAGTGCGAGCTAATACAGCCTTTTCAAAACGTAGTCACACTGCTCATACATCATACAAAAGTCATCAGGCACTGTCATGGCGATGGAACTGCTTTCAGGCATGCCTTAGAGCATCTTCGAAGCATGTTTGTTTCGAACACGTCTTGAGACGGTCTGCTGCATAATCAATGTGATAAAAGAAGCACGAGGCAGTGTCTACAGAATGGCTTTTGGCATTATGACGCCTGAGCGGTGAGAGCTAATGCAGCTTTTTCAAAACGTAGTCACACTGCTCCTTACACATCTCTTCTACGAAAGTCACCAGGTACTGCTCATGGCGATGGAACTGCCTTCAGGCATACCTTCGGCATACTTCGGCCGTCATGTTTGTTTCGAACACGTCACCGGACAGTCTTTGCGCCAACCAATGTGATAAAGAAGAAACAGGCAGTGTCAACAGTCATCTGATCGTCTTTTGTATGACGTATGGGCAGTGCAGAGCTAATACAGCCTTTTCAAAACGTAGTCTGCACTGCTCGCATCGCCACGAAAGTCACGGTACTGTCATGGCAGATGGAACTGCTTTCCATGGCGCCACACCTAAAGCATACTTCGAAGCATGTTTGTTTCGAGACACGTCTGCAGACAGTCTCTGCGCCAATCAATGAGATAAAGAAAGACACAGGCAGTGTCTACAGAATGGCTTTTGTATGACGTATGAGCAGTGCCGGTAACTGTGCCCTTCGAAAACGTAGTCACACTGCTCATACATCATACGAAAAGTCACGGTACTGTCATGGCGATGGAACCGCCTTCAGGCGCCACCAAAAGCATCTTCCAGCGCATGTTTGACTTTCGGCGAAATGCCAGACTAGCCGGCGCACACATTAATCAATCTCATAAAGAAAGCAACGCCGGTATCTGCGGAATATCTTTGTGTGACGTATGCCTAGTGCCAGGCTACGCAGCCTTTACCGACGTTATGTCACACTGCTCGCACATCATACGAAAGTCACGGTACTGTCATGGCGATGGAACTGCCTTCAGGCATACGTTAAGCATCTTCGGCTTATGTTTGTTTTTTGGAACGTGTGGACAGACGGTCTTTGTATAACCAATGTGATAACAGAAACATGTAGTGTCTACAGAATGTCTTTTGTATGACGTATGAGCAGTGCGAGCTAATACAGCCTTTTTGAAGCGTCGTTACACTGCTCTTACATCATACGGAAGTCATCGGTACTGTCTTGGCGTTGGATCTGCCTTCAGGCGTACCTTATAGATCTTCGAAGCATGTTTGTTGGAATATGTCTGCAGACAGTCTTTGCATAACCAATGTGATAACAGAAACAGGCAGTGTCTGCAGAATGTCTTTTGTATGACGTATTAGCATTGCGAGCTAATACAGCCTTTTTGAAACGTCGTCACGCTGCTCGTACATGATACACAAGTCTCCTGTACTGTCATGGCGATGGGAGTGTTTTCAGGCATACCTTCAGCATCTTCGAAGCATGTTTGTTTGGAACGCGTCTGCGGGCAGTGGTTGCATACTAATGTGATAACAGAAACCGGCAGTGTCTACAGAATGTCTTTTTTTTGTATGACGTATGAGCAGTGCGAGCTAATACAGCCTTTTTGCAGCGTCGTCCTACTGCTCATACATCATACAAAAGTCACGGTACTGTCATGGCTATGGAACTGTCTTCACTTTGCCCTTCAGCATCTTCGAAGCATGTTTGTTTCGAATGCGTCTGCAGACTGTGTTTGCATAACCAATGTGATAGCAGAAGCAGGCGGTGTCTACGAATGTCTTTTGGCAACCGTCCTGGAGAGCAGTGCGGGCTAATGCAGCCTTTCACGGAAACGTCGTCCCAGTGCTCATACATCGTCCACCAAAAGTCACGGTACTTCTCGCCGTAAGGCCTTCATGCATACCTTAATATCTGAAGCATGTTTTTTTATTTTATTTATTTATGTACTGCGGCCCCGGTCGGAGTCGTTTGCCGGAGTGGATTACACAACTAAAAACATGGTAGTAGAGAACAATAAACGAGAACGCCGCTCAACGCCGTAATGATTCGCCGAAACGCCAAACATCAAGGAAGTCAACTTGGCACGCGTTTTACCGCAAAGTCGTCGTTACTGGAGCATACGCGTGACACCGTACAAATACTATTACCACAGCTCCAACAGTGCGCGGAAAAAAAGAATTTTGCAGCAGTTTACGCGAGAGCGAAAAGGTACAATATTTGAAGGGATGGGAACGCCTGGTGCGCGAAATATCTGAAGGAAATATGCTTCATACATTCAATGCCACTGACGTTATTAAGCAATTGCCATGCAACAAACTTCAATCGTCTCGATGGTTCGCCTTAACGATAAAGATTCTAGCCCCTAATGTTGGCAAAGCGGATGAAGGTGAAAGTGTCGATCGTATCGATTGGAGATGAATCGAATAGCCTTAGCGAACCAGAGTCAATGAGATCAATGTCATACTTTAATGAGCGTCTGAACCGCAGACCGTACAAAATCAGCCTCACGAAGGTTTGCTAAAAGCGGTTAATTTTACCTCTTTAGTGACGTTTTTAACGTGCGTTTCACATAGCGCTTTCAATTTTCCTGAGGGCGCGAGGAGCAAATATGGTCGACGATGCCTATCCATGGCGGTTGGAAGTAAATAATAAGCCTGAAATATGTTGAAGTCATGCACCTCCTAGTACTATTTCATCAATGCGCAATAAAAACGAAAGGTGATTTCTTTGTTGTAAATTTCATAAACACCAGATTTTCGGATTTATTATTTCCATTTGCCATTGCTTGAAGTTAATTGAAGAAGCGTGCAGAAAAGTTCATTAAGTAACATTAACTGGTCATTGGCGAATGAATAATATTCATATCGGACGCAGTCTGTCAGGCGTAAAGACGAACTTTAACGGGAATGTTATCTACAACCTCTAATATACAGAAGGAGGAAATAAAGGGGCACCTATACGGATCGCCCACGAGACACCTATGAACAACCTAATAGCTTCTGATGATTAAATTCCCACCTTATGAAACAAACTGTGACCAGTCCTTTTAAATAATCAGTGAATCCAGTCGAGTAAAGGGGTTTTTAAATATGACCTTTAACTTCAACAGTAGTTTGGAATGAGAAACTTTATCGAATGCCTTCGAATAATCTATGAATATGGCATCAACCCTAACGCTTTATTGTTACAAGTCGTGGCGATATCATGGTGAATTCCCGGTAGTTGCGTGATGGTTGAAAAATGACGACGGAAACCGTGTTGCTGAAGGCAGATAGTGAATTATTCGGTGTTCAAACGTAGAGTGGAAGACTATATGCTCGAGGAACACTACAGGTAGAGGTCAATGAAATAGGTCTGTAATTGAAGGCTCTGTTTGTTCCAGATTTAAAGATGGGGACAACTCTGGCTGATTTCAAAGTTTTCGAAGGATTTCGTTGAACGGTTTCGAACCGATCTGCAGACCAGTCTTCACGCAAACAATCTTGATAAAGAAAGAAACAGGCGGTATCTAGAATGTTTTGTATGACATATGACCAGTGCGAGCTGCTCTAGCCTTTTCAAAACGGCAGTCACACTGCTCGCACATCATACGAAAGTCACGAGCCGTGTCATAGCGATGGAACTGCCTTCAGGCATACCTTTAAGCATCTTCAGAAGCATGTTTGTTTCTGAACACGTCTGCATGAACAGTCTTTGCACAACCAAGTACTGATAAAAGAAAAAGAAACAGGCAGTGTCTACAGAATGTCTTTTTGTATGAGCGTACTGACCAGTGCAGAGCTAATACAGCCTTTTCAAAACGTAGTCACACCGCTCATACATCATACAAAGTCACCCGGTACTGTCGTGGCGATGGAACTTGCCTTCAGGCATACCTTAAAGCATCTTCGAAGCATGGTTGTTTCGAACACGTCTGCCGACAGTCTTTGCACCAACCAATCTGATAAAAGAAAGTTATAAAAACAGGCAGTGTCTACAGAATGTCTTTAGTACGACGTATGAGCAGTGCGAGCTAATACAGCCTTTTCAAGCAGCAGACAACACCTGCTCATACATCATACAGAGAAGATCACGGTAACTGTCATGGGCGATGGAACTGCCTTTCAGGCATACCTTAAGCATCTTCGAAGCATGTTTGTTTCGGAACACGTCTGCAGACAGTCTTTGCATAACCTATGCCAATCTGATAAAGAAAGTAAAAGACAGTCGAGTGTCTACACGAGATGATCTTTTGTATGACGTAGTGCGAGAAACAGATGCGAGCTAACTACAGCCTATTATCAAAACGTAGTCACACTGCTCATACATCATACAAAAGTCACGGTACTGTCATGGCGATGGAACTGCCTTCAGGCATACCTCAAGCATCTTCAAAGCATGTTTGTTTCAAACACGTCTGCAGACAGTCTTTGCATAACCAATGTGATAAAAAAACAGGCAGTGTCTACAGAATGTCTTTTGTATGACGTATGAGCAGTGCGAGCTTATACAGCCTTTCCGAAACGCTCGTCACAGCAACATTGACGGTCGCCATTGCTGGGACACGAAGCCTGGGATTGGATCCGAGTCCTCGCCGAACGCTGACGCAACTCGTGTCCAATACGTGCTCAGAGCATGTGGTCAAGCAATGGCGGACAGGCGAGGGCACCGACTTCTTGAAAAGGGTCTCTTGCACCGGCTGCAGCACCTGCAAGAACATGTGGTGAGGAAGCGGAGTGCCGATACTTTAAAGGGGCCCTGCAATGGCTTTTTTACTAATTTTTAATTTGCACCAAACCTGAGCGCACTGAACGTAGTAACTTAATGACACTTTTCTTTTCTCGAATTTCGCTTTATTTTAGAAGTTATAGGCAAATTAAAATTACAAAAACAAGCAAAAAATAACCTCCTTCATGACGTCCTTGGTTGCTTGAGTGGCCGTGAACTAGACGAGGGGTGGTGAGCTGAGCGAGCGCTCACGGCTGCCGTACTCCGTGTCGACGGCGCGAGAGGGCGCCACTAAAGCGTGTTCTGGATAGGCTGTATGTAGCGGGCAGCTAGAGCGGCTCTCATTGCATTTGCTGCGCGATTAAACACAAATTCGGCATGACACTTCATTGGCCACAAACGACAGCAAACACGGGGTAAAGATCAGTTCAGAATGGGAGCCACTTCGCGCTGCCATACCGCGAAACGGCCAAACCGCAAGACAAAGCTGCTCACCGAAGGCCTTGGGAACGCTCAGAGCCGGTCGGGTCCTTCGGTCCCTACGGCCGCAGCGCCGCCGCGTACATCCGGGACCTTTCCGTGTCGGCGCCTGATCCCACTACTCCTTTCTAGTATGCGCCGCCTTTTCCACCGATTGGTGGCGGGTATGTCGACGGATCATTTCTTGTTTCCGTACTTTATAAACTGCATTTGTTTCTTTTCTGATCTAAAATACTGAACAAAAACTACTTTTATAAATAATTGAAACGGTTCGCGCCACTTATATTTTGTATTTCGACTAAAAAGAAGCTTTTAGCGGCTCTGACCAGTAGTAAGCCCAGGACCTAAGACGTCACATTACGCGCGCTTTCGGTACTGCGGGTCGCCCCCGTCGGTGGAGGAGGTTTCCGCGTCGTCCGGTTAAAATATGACGCACTGATATTTAGTGACTCTCTCCGTGCCCGCTGGCTTGCCCGAACCCCAAGAGACGTGGAAACCGCAAAAAAGGTAGACGCTTAATTATGATTGCAGGGCCTCTTTAAGCTTAGGTCATTTGTTGATTCCGGTGCTAACTTGCACGTGGCAAAACTTACAGGCAATGAACGCTGCGACGATTCTAAAAAGAAATACGTACGTGCAAGGCACTGGGGCCATCATGCCCAGGTTCTTGAGAAGGCCTGAGTGAATCTCAAATCTGTGTCATCCGCGCAAATGAGGCAACGAAGCGTGCGCATAAGCTAAATCTTCACCAAAATATAGTGTCGGCGACAGGGCGATGAACGCTTAGGATAGGGACTTCCGAAAAGGAAGGCTCCAAGTTGAGTGGCTTGAAAAACCAGACGTGTTAGACCATTTTTTTTTGTGACTGGCACTATCTGTTTGTAAAAAAATCTCATCCCTTGTTCTTTCGTGCCTATTACTCAACAAAAGTGTGAGAAAATCTCGCTTGAAAGCTGCCAGGTCCACGCGCACCGCAACTCGTAGCACGTGGATTGAAAGACCGTGCTGCAGAACCCAGGGATCCTGGGTTCAATCCCCATCCCTGCCCGTTTCGATTTGGAGGAGCACCATACCGGGGTGGTGGTCTTGTAGCAGATGACGAAGCCATGGTGCCGCGGCGAGCAGCTTCTACATCTGCAGACCCTTCTCCCGTCCAACCAGAGATGAGGCAAGCTAGTGTGATTACCATCAGTGCTCCCTAATTGCCCCCAGGACCGCCCCAATGCCAGCTGCACCAATGATAAGGGACAGAAACACCCACAAGGTCAACCCTCACCCTTGTCCACAAACTTCTTTAAAACTATCATCACCTCTTTTTTAAATTTATGTGGACAATACTATTTCATCAGAATTAAACGCGGCGCCACAGGCCTTCACTGTAAAGTCAACTTGCCTTTCTAAGGCGCCGCGCGTCTCCCAAGCTAAAATAAATAACCATATCAATATCAATACTGCGTGATTAAAGGGTGTTCACATGGGGAGAAATCCCTCCCATTGCTTTCTGGGATGCACACTCACGTGGTAACAATGTCACGCGTTTGCGCGGAGCCGCTACTGACATCCCAGAGGATGGGGGAGTTTCTGCTCGGGCTGCAGGAACAGTCCCCGCGTGGCTGGGGAGCGCTTCGCAATTGGCGGTGTTTTGTTCGTGTGTCTGGCAACTTTACAAAATTTGCTCGGCGGGATACCGGTGGTGGCATCGGGATTGCCTAACTTGTGGCTTGCACTATTGCGCATGTCATGCGAGGCGCTCCTAAGGACCACGATATTCCTCAACGCAGTCCTCAAGCTGCTCCTCGTAGCAACTGGTTTTCGATACCACGTCCTTTGTGTTGCATCCACCCATCCACCCATTCAAGAGGTACCTTTCTTTAGCAGGAAGCGGTTCGTCGTCTTCGCAGCTAAAAGTGCTGCTGTCATAATCGCCTATCTGCCGTTTCCATGTACCCCTTCATTTTTCTACTCTTGTCAGCGCGCACTGAACCATGTTGTCGAGTATGCCGACCACGAAATACGTCTGATAGCACTGACATCTCTCTCGTCTCCCCTTTCCCGCATTTTTCCGGGAGACGGTACTTTATGAGATGCCACTGATCCTGCGCGACACTGTTGGAGGCAATGGCTACTATCTGGTGGTGCTGCTGATACAGGTGACGGCTGCCTCCTACTGATTATGCGGTGTGTGGGCCGCGTTTGCGATGACTTTGTTTATAAAAACTTCTTGCTGCCTAGAAAATCTTTTGATGAGAGGCGTCTGTGGTGTAGCCTCCACGGGGCGCTGTTTGCTAACGATCTCGATGGAGTTACGAATAAAGTACATGTAAGCTATGTGCCTGTCCTAGGGCGCTTCGTTTGGGCCCAGGTGATAGGGTGTCTGGAGTGTTGGATTGTCGTGGTGCAGGGGGGCGGGCGCAAGTCTGGTTCATCCCGCGTGCTTGTATGGCTGCTGCATGCGCCGCAGCACTACCTTCGTCATGCACTGTATGTCTAGGGGCCCAGAGTATGTTTACCTTGATTCCAAGCCGAGACCGCATCAACGACCTACACGCGACCTCTTTAGCAGCCCTTACTGCTATTATACAAACAGATGATGACGCCAAAAGGGCGGTCGCAGATTATGGAAAAAATCAGTGGCCTAAACCGAGCTGGTGTAGAGCGAGCGGACTGCCCTAGCACCTTGCCCGACATGTTGAAATACCAAACCCTCCCCTACCCCCCTTTTCCCCACTGCGGCCTCGAGCATCCTTGTCAATTAAAGGACTTCAATCAATCAATCAATCGGGAACGTTTCTGAGGTTGGTTTGAAGTCCCTTAACAGCCGAAATAAGGAGTTGATCAGGCAGCCACACTTGTTGATGAATACGCGAGTGAACGATAAACTCGCACGCTCAGGACAAACATCGGTTCGAGGTCAGAGTCGGGCAACGGTTCGCTGGGGTAAGCGACGCAAAGGCTAAAATGGAGCTGGCACCGAAACCCATATAAAACAGTCGCGGCTCATTATTCGTTCCTAACATTTGTTTCCAGTGAACCGATAACTGCCGCATACAAATTATAGTTGTGTCCCAATCGGGTTCAATATAAAATGTACGGTTTCGGTTTTCTTCCGGCTTGGTCAAAAACAATGGTTTTGATTTAATTGCCGGTTTGGGTTTCGTTCGACACCCTGTTATAATTACTAGCATAGCGTTAGAAATAATGCTATTAGTTTTGACGTTCCCGGGAAACGCGAAAATAGACTTTTGAAAAAACGTTCTGTAAAAGGTCGGTGCAGTGATTTTTGTACAGTTAGAATTCAGTTCTTAGAATTAATCCACGACGTTGATAACCAACAAAATCTGGATGAGTGTTTTACATTAACCCGTGAGAGTCGCAGGAGACAAAAAAGACAAAATGAGCAGCGTTCACCCCCTCAACTTCCAGTCGGAAAATGTGACCATGTGGTTTTTTGTACAGATTATATGCCGCCAATGCACATCAGAGAGAAGATAAACCTACCCGCGTCCAAAAAATACTTGTAACTAAAGAAAAACCGAAACTTTTTTTTACTACGTATTAAAATATCTTACTTGTATTATTATAATTAATACAAATTGCGGCAATGTAGGCTTTCAATAAACGCCACGATCGCAGAAATACGCCATTTGACCAAACTAGTCGTTCCAGAAAGGTCTCATTTTGTTTTCTTTTTAGCATATAAAAACTCTGACATCCTTACCAAGATAGACAAGCAGTCAAACGCTAGATGTAATATTAAGTGCTATGCGTCACGCGCTGCTTTAAAACACACACACACACACACACACACACACACACACACACACACACACACACTTCTGCTGTCTGACTCGCATTCCATCTTTCGGTCTTGCAGTGAGAATGGCGTTTGTTAAATTATACGTTTTGTGAACATATTCTAAACTTGTCATCCTTGGCGATATTTTGTAAAATTCTGATTGATTCTGCCATTCTTGTGTGTGGAAATAATGTTAAAGCAATTCATCATCTAAATACCCCCAAACCCATTAAAAGGCCCGCAGTTCGTTATTTCACATGATACTTATCCGAGCGAGAAAAGATAGCAAGAACACACAAACATCAGCACTGATTTTTTTTTCGACAAATGCAATCTTTTATGTTAGTCTCAAAGTGGTATGAAAGGTCCTTTTTCGAAAGGAGCACTGAACTCTCCGAAATAGCTTGAAGTGCCTGGATCGATCGGAGGCGTACGTCTCAAAATAAATTTTCTGCGAACTTCTTTAGCTTAATAATTACGCTGTGAGACCCATCTTGAGTTATGAAAGAATAAAAAATTAACACATGTAGCGAGAAATTAATTACAAAATAGAGGTTAGTTTCGTTTTCTTTACAAAATGAACCGTTCCTCTTGGCGTAAATACGCAAAACACCATTATTGTTTTCAAGACGAAGGAGGTGACCTGCGCTCATAACACCCTAGCCTCCTCGACTAAGTAGGAATAATTTGGTGCAGCTCAGTGAAGCCAGCACAGTAGACAGGCCACGGTGAGACAGGCTCAGCAATAGTATACCGGCACGCATCTCCGACCCTCACTAAAACCGCAATTTCGGAAAACGAGTGGCGCCACCTATAGTAAATAGGAGTCGCGAATAGCTTGTGGTCGACTCGCGCAAGGACTGGTGGCGCCATCTCGCAGAGCCATCTCGCAGTAGCTTTATAAAGCAACTTTCATGTTTTGACGCGTCACTGAAGGGTGGCACTGTTATCGTATTTAGTTTGGTCTCGGTGGATGCCAGCGGTCCAGGTTTCAAGCGTGAGTTTCCCAACTGAGTGATTTAGTTGTGAGCAAGCTACTAGCGCCACCTACCACGGCCCTCTGTTCTTTTCATCCTTACCGTCAAGCCTGGCCGGAAAAGCGTTCCAGCCAAGGAGGATAGAAGGGTAGGAGAGGGCATGACGTCCGCCGCGTAGCCTCCACAACCCATGCTCCCTTGACGCCTCGCCTCTTTCTCATTTTCCTCCTTACCCTCCTCGCTTATCAGGCCAACGTGACCACACCACGTGACCGTAGCTAGCCTTCGTCTAGCCTTCGATCTGATAAAACCTACCGGACGGAGATGGCGCAAACCTGCAAGGAATCCCTTTACAATCAACCATCCATCTCACACGTGACATGTCACGCGCACCAATTGCCAGAGAGATCTACGGTCACGTTGGCCACAACATCGTTTAAACTTTTTTATGACTAGGCTTCACCAATATTGCATCGTGCGCCATCCTAGTACTTATAACCTCCTTAGTTCCGAGCCGACTTCTGTGTTTTGGCGTGACCGGAACCATGCGGCGCGTCAGCGCCTCGTTCCCTTTACTACGCCCGTTAATAAAACTTGTATTCGACTGTTACTTGCACCGCCCTCGCCTCATCGCCCTACTGCCTCACCTGGCCGACGCCCGGCCGTACTCCTCACATAGTAACGTTGCCAGGAGCGCCAGCTGGCTCGCGCTTGCAGCTTTGGCTGCAGTCTCAGCTCCAAGGGGTCATGAAACGATATCGGGTTGGAATGTTCATGATCTTGCCAAAGGCATACGGGTCCTAGTCTGGCCCAAGTATACTCGCACCGACCGCCACTGATTCTGAATCCTCTCTGTCGCTATGAAATTGCGAGAAAGAAGATTCTTTGTCGCAATCTCAAATCGGGGGCTATTTCTTTCAGTCCTGCCTTCGCAGAGCTTGATAACGTAATTGTGAGATCGAAACGACCTGCCTGACGACAGTCGAGTGCAGCACATGAATTGGACACGAGAACTGCGTGAGCACTCGACTTCGGCTCGTGACAATCAATGCTTAGGCGGACACTCGGGTAGTGGCTCGTGTCGAACCACAATGCCTCGGAGCCCAGCTCGCGCTTTCTACTTTGCCTCTCTCAGCGCGTGGCTATGATTAATGTTGCCGGTCAAAATTCTGCTCAGCTGAGCGTCTCATGCGAAGTCCCGTTCAAAACTCTCATAGCACGAGATTCGAGTCCTAATAGTGGCACATTACAAACAATATATTACAATTTTTGTTGAGTAGTTCCTGACAGACTACTATATTACCTGACTGTAAATAAAAATGAAAGAAATAAAAGGTAGGTTTTCTTCAGAAAATCGACTTCGAATTTGCAAGTTTTTCTAAATATTCGTTTTTCAGGCAGATGTGACGCGTTATATGTTTAGCGCAAAATGATTCAAACTATAATAAAAAAAATAGCTCAGTGGAGCTTTACGCTGATGTAAAGATCATAAAAATATATTGATTAGGTCACACAGCACAGCTTGCTGATTATCCGTCAAATATTGTAATAACAAAGCGGATTGACAAATGAAAAAAAAACGAAAAAAAACATTAAAGATATTATGATCTAGAGTCCAGACCGCTTTATTAGCATAACTCGCCGTTTTGCATCTTCTTTTATTGAAAGGAATTTACAGGTAGCTACAAAAAAATTCAGAGGAGCTAATTATGAGTTAGTGTATTTTTGTGAGTCACTTGTATTACTGCGCGACAAGTGAACAAAACCAAAATGTAAGCTTTTATAGCCGCCATACAAGAAAATATTACGATTTTCTGTTTAATTTATTTTATAAAGTACTGCCATAGGTAACTCAGAGAAAAAACAATTAGCCAAATAAAAGGTAGGCTTTTTCAAAAATCCATCTCCAATTCGCAAAATTTTTGAAATAGTCCTTGCCTTTACGAGAACATACTGCCCTTTTTTACACACAACATGAGATTTGTCATCATTAGAAGGAGTATACTCGAAGCTTTCTGAAAATACGAAAATATGTTAAGACACCTCATATAGGTCACACGGAAGAGCTGGTAAACTTTGACAAATATTGTCCAAAAACGTCATATTGGCAAATTTTCTAAAATATACTTTCATTTAAATAATCACGTTAAAATTATTTATCAGAGAATAAGTATGTTCACAGGTATCTACCAAAGAAATAAGAGGGCGCCAATTTTGAATTAGTGTATTTTTGCGAGGAGTTGATTTACTGACAAAACAGTCAAACAAAATCAGACTTCAAGCTTTTATAGCTGCCATAAAAACAAAATATTACACTTTCTATTTAAATTACCTTATAAAGCACTGCAATAGCTAGCTAGAGAAAACAAATCAGCCAAATAAAAGGTGTTTTTTTTTAACAAATCGACCTCCTATTCGCAAACAATTTGAAATACTCCTTGCTTTTACGAGAATACACTGCCCTTTCTCTTTTACACAACGTTAAATTTGTCATCAATAGAAAGTATACTCTCAGCTTTCTGAAAAGACTAAATATATTACGATATTTTAAATAGGTC
>JAZHYW010049062.1:0-57386 GCA_037355805.1 Ixodes ricinus | reverse complement strand
TGCAGGCATGTGTATGAAGCAAACATGCTTCTGAGATGCTCGAGGCGTTCCCGCGGGTAATTATGTCATCCTGTCTGCGGACCGTGTCTTTTGCCCGATGTGCGGGCAGCCCGACCGCAGCTTTACACTCCCCAAAGTGCCACCATGGCCCACGCGGCCGGTGGTCTGGGACAACCCATCAGGCACCGGGGACGCGGCACGCGACCCGGCGCAAAGCTCATGCGCATCTCCGCCCGACCGCTGGGCCGGGTCACGTGGTGCGCCCGCCGAGCCCTGATTGGTTCCCGATCGAGGCTCGCGCCGTTAGGACGCGCTCCACCTCAAGAAGAACCGGAACTGCTGGATGTACGCGTCAATCAAGTGCGTCGCAAACAGCAAAACTTTTGACCGACGCCATTATATAAAAAAAAAGTATTCTGTTGTCGCGGGACGCATTGTGCGAGCTAGCAGTCTCTGTGAAATCAAATCCCACACAATGTCGCTGATTATATTTTTTACTTTTAGAAAATATAAACATAAAACCGAAACCGTGCGTTTTGCGACGATTACGAAATATTTATTTAAAAAGTAAAAAGGGTAAAAAAACCTTTACGAAACCTTCTTCAGTCGCATAAGCGAATAGGTGGATTGTTTTGTAAAGAACGGCCGCTTACAAGGCACACACGAAGCGAACCTCGCCGCGTGGCGCGAAAACGTCGCGCGCACGGGGCCGAATTCTCTTGCTGGCTTACAAAAGAACGGCAGAAACGGACCGCCGGTTTACGCAACACTCGCCAGAGAAAGCACGTGCCCGCGACCGAGACCTTGCAACAAGTTCAAAATGGCGCCGTGCTTTTTCTTTTTCTTCGTTTATTTTTTTTTTTGTCTCGGGGCTTTAAATTATGACGACGTTTGGAGCGGAGGCAGAGCTGTAATTGGAGCTTTGGTAAACACAAGGTGGAGCTCGGGTTACGGCTCTTGCTCCCTGTTTGTGCGAATGTAGACCAACTGCGCAGCGCGCGCGCCTTGTTTCTCCACAGCACCTGCCCAGGTCTCGGGTCTTTGACGTCCGTAACGTCAGTGTGACGTCAGATACTGTGTGCATGATACTCTCGTAGAGACAGTCGTTTAAGCTATGCTCAGACCATCGGCACTCCGATCCCAGATTTTCTTGCGGGAGCCGCCATTTTTGTGCTCCAGTGAAGGCGGGCACAATAGACTTCTTTCGAAACTTCATCGAGAAACATTGGCCGCCGCCATTTCTTGGGCACGAAGCATAGAGTTAAGAACAACTAATACACTTAAGACTGCCAACCTGTCGGAATACGAAAGTGTTCGTATACTAGAGTGTTCCTCCCAGCTGCGCGCCGCGCAGTGCCCATCCGGGCGACCTGTGCGGATGCTGCCCGTGCGAGCTCCTGCGGCCGGCCGCTCTGCAGAGCCCGGCCGCCCTCTCCCTCATACCGGCGGCCGGGCTTCTGCGCCATGGCAGTAGGGTGGCGTTCCTGGGAACTATGCCGCGCGCCAGCCAATGGAAGTCCATCCATCAATGCGCTGCTACAGACCCCAGGCTTCGCTCCATCGGAGAGGGGAATTTAAAAGTGCCGTTTGGCGCGGCTTCAGCAGCTGATGACGCCGGTTCGCTCCACGGGGTAGTTAATTCTTTCGCATTAAAATAGTCTGGAGCAGGGTCTCCATGCTTTTCGGCTAAAGGGCTGGATTGGGAGCCGTCGCAGTTTTGAAGGGCCGGAAAATACATAAGACGCGATAAACGAGGAATTCCTAAATGAATAAAACTCGACAAGCATTTCGATACAAAAAGCTTCAACGAGTACAAACGTATAAAACAATATAAGGAGGACGAATACAAATAGTTTATTTTTAAATTCAATACGTTGCTAATTATTACATTAAAAAAATATTGTGGTCCAGAAAACTCACCAGGAATAAATCAAAGCGCATAGTAACTTTTGGCATTCTCACACAGGGCAGAAACTAATGATAATGGTAGATCTAATGATAACAATATGCAATAGTTGTCACGCAAGACACTTAGCAGGATATACATGTGAATGGAAACGCATTTTTACATAGTTGGACACGAAAAAGGGGACTGAATACTGGTGATGACGATCTACAATAAATATTATGACAATAGTACTCGCATTTCAGTGTAGTCTTCTCTCATTCTTTTTTTTTAAATTTTATTGTTACATCTTCGCTTGCACTTTTGGTACGCGTTAAGGCGCGGTTATTATTTTTTGTTTTTGCTTTTCGCTCGCTTTTGTTTTTTTTTGCGTTGGTAGCAGCGGTCCGCAGGTTGGGCGTGTTGGTGTTTAGCTGGAACCTGCAACGGGACACCGCTAACCTTTCCCCCCTTGTTTTTTTATTGTTATTTTAGGCTCGCTTATCCAGTCACTGACCGCACGTTCGCTCAACCCGCACAGACTGCAAGTCGCCTCAACAAAAGAACTGTCCTCCTCATATCACCGAATGCGTCTCGTCGCGCGTCCTGAGGCTACGATGCTCTTGAAATAGAAAGCTATATAGCCACCCGAGCTGTTTACGAGCGAAAAAAGAATATATACTCGATGTATCGGCTTCGGCTTTCGAGTGACCACTAAACACTTTCTTTTTTTTTTTTTTTCCCCGAAAGGACGACACATACGTTATTGACAAACAACAGCCTGGACGGCGTGGGGTGGACGTCCAAACTTTAGGCTGCCTTTTGTATCTCCACCGAACTCGTCGAAAGCGTTCGAATGCGAAAGCTAAACGCGGGGACGCTGCGGCGTTTCGCGGCGTTCGACGAGTGGAGTGGGGACAAAGGCAGGAGGTATAGCTTTAGGTCTACCCACTATTCGTTCCAATCAGAGCTCGACATCCTGAGGTCCCTCTCGTCTCCCCTCCCCTAACTTTCTGCCTGCATTAGTGTCGCCGCGGTATCTTTTTTTATATTTTTTGTTCTTCAATATTTGTTTCATGAGACTACAAGGCACAAGTATCACCGCAATAAAGTTAGACATTAGTATTCCATTTCTTAGAAATCGTAGAGATAAAAAAATCCAGATTGGACTAACTATACAATTATGCAACGTAATCTTTAATACAACGTAATCATTCGATAACTTGCGAGAGAAAAAAAATGTTTTGACCTATAGTTTTGGGTACGACTTCAGATGTGTCTATTAGTCTGTCGAACCAATATCGAGGCAACCGAAATTTCGCGTAAAAATTCAATAGTAAAAAGAAAAAAAAAGAAAGCATGAAAACGGGGGATGGTTTTATACCGAAAAGTGCGCGTTCGATCGTCACGTTGCGAAGAAGCGTTCAAAGCTCCAAGCCATCCGAAGCGCGGTACATTATACGTTGCCCCCCTCTCCCATCGTCGCCAGTCTCTGCACCAGTAAAAATGGGACCCCAAGCATCGCGGCCCGTTTTAGCAGAGCGCGCGTGCGCGAGCAAATGGGATCGTCCGCTGGAGGCGGCGCGACTTCAAAGGAGCCGCGGCGAGGCCTCCGCAATTATCTGCGTCACTTCCGCACAATCACAACTCGTTCGCGTGGAACAATTAAAAAACAAAAAACAAAACAAAACAAAAAAAACACTCCACCATTTCGCCGCCGTCTCTGCTTGTTCAGCCAACAACACCTAAAAAAAAAAAAAAGGAAACAGCGTAATGGTAAATTTTTAACCCCCAAAAGCTGCAGTCCAACTGCTCGGTGCCTGTTACAAAAGCACACTGAACACATGGTTGACAGAAGTTAAAAGAGAGTCTGATATGACCATAACCTCCTCTATACTTACAAAAAGCATGGCAGTTCGACGACGGAGCCATATAGTATGCCCGGTCGCAGATTTGGAGCGCGAGGATCAAGTAGCTCAGAGCATCAAAGAGCCATTTCTTGAGGGAACCTGGACGTCGGCGCACAGCTTTTGTAGCGGCGAGGACCCGAAACACACTTGTTCGCTCGGGAGAAGTGTGTTTCGGCGTCTCGCCGCAGCGGGGCGCAAGTCACGTGGCTCACCTCTCATCCGTTGTCTGCCGCTCCAACTTTTCCATTTCGGCGGCCGCTTCTCGTGGCGATCTGCCAGACTTTGTCAGTACATAGGAGGCTATGGTATTATGGTATTACCAATGTGACCTTCATAGAAGGGGGAAAGGCGCCTCAGACACTGGACTGTCTTTTTCTGTACGATGTATCAGCAGTGTGACACCGATCGAACACGAGCGTCGCGTCAACGTTCGTCTGAGACATTTTTTCTACGTCGTCTTTTCTGGGTAAAAAAAAAAAATAAATAAAAAGCAAGGAGGAAGAAATATGTGATCCTTTCGTTATACTTTCATGAGGCGAAAACGTTGGCCATCAGTTGGTGTTTCGAGCCGTTGTGAGATACCCGAGCTTGTTCGCTTTTTTTCTTTTTCTTGTTGTTAAAACGCACCGCGACGTTTTCACAGACGCGCGTGTGAGTTTAACAAGGAACGATGAAGTCATTATAGCAATTGTGAAACAAAAGCAGGGGTAATAACGGCATCGTAATTTACGCGCTCAAGACAAACATACACACGCACACACACACGCACGCACACGCACACACAAGTACACGCACATATACACGAATGTATAAAACACAAAAAATACCGGAAGACTGTGAAGTCGGTGCGGCGGAAACTTATTTCTTTAAGGATGAAAGGAGACGCGACAAAGTGCGTCGTTAGACGCGGCCATTAAAGAACACAGAGAAATAATTGACGCGCGCAACAAAGCAGACGCCAGATTACGGGCAGGTGAAACAGACCATAAAATAATGCAAGAGAGGGAAAAAGAAAGGAAACAAAATAGAACCCTCAACAACAATGGTGGATTATTACAACGTGCATACATAGATTTTTTATGTTTTTTTTTAGAAGAGTTTGATGACGTTTTATGGAAATGTTCAGCTATACGTAGAATGTATGCGGAACGTTGTTTATGCGGCGCAAATACCCGTAGTCTCCCGTTATTTTAGTTTTGGTGCATGCGACATCGGCTTGCGGAAGAATCGCGCCGAATGCAATATGCAGGAAGTTTTTTTGGAACGCCGTTTTTTCTACGTGTAAAGGGGCGATTCACGATGCGACGTTAATCGTTTTACATGTTGCTGTGGCGACGGGATTTTAATCCATATGAGACACTGTGTTGGGGGACGTGCCTTCCAGTTGTACAATCTAGCTTCGAATATATATGACTTGGAGTAGTCGGCGATGCAGAGGCAGGATCCAACAGTCGCATACCTTCTCACTTTACAAAGGGAAAAGAAAAAGAAAATGAACAGTTTTCAGAACAAAAAGATGAAACATAGAACGCTGCCTAATGTTTGGACCACGACAAAGTCATCAGCAATCCGAGCCAATCCAGCTCTCCACAGGCGTTTGACCACGTGACCACGAAATAATAGGTCACGTGCCACGTTGAACGGCACCGTATTGGTCGAGATGTTTCAGTCGCGTTCGGCGTGGTCCACACAAAAATATCGAGAAACGAAGTGTAGAAAGTTAACTTGGTTCATAGAAGGACGCCACAATCGTCTTACTTACAGTGACGGCGACTGTAGTTCCGCCTTTTTGAACAAACAAAATGCACCAGGATTGGTTAGAGTTTAGAGATGGCGTACGGAACCTCTTAGCTCTTGGGATAAAAAAGGTATTCTTCCCGAGCACGCGTAGATGAACTTGTTTCTAACCAAGGGTTCGGTCTATACGAATACATCGATCGTATATATTCTTATCCCTGGAGAATAGTTTCGTAGCTTTGCTTTTTCGCTCCTCTAAGAACGTATCTGCTTTTTGCTCTTTTCCTTCTGATTTTCGCGTGGATGATCGCCACCTTCTCTGTTCTGAAGGTTCTCGCCAAATGGGATCGGCTTTGGAATGACCCTGCAGTGATTTAACGCTAAAAAAAAAAGTCGAACCCACAGATCTTAGTTTTCT
The DNA here is from genome assembly GCA_037355805.1 of Ixodes ricinus. Classification (NCBI taxonomy): domain Eukaryota; kingdom Metazoa; phylum Arthropoda; class Arachnida; order Ixodida; family Ixodidae; genus Ixodes; species Ixodes ricinus. Next base: position 51,436 of record JAZHYW010049062.1, on the reverse strand, counting down.
GCCAGCTTCGCGTGGTGGTGATCGTTTCCTATTTTCCCTATAAATCCGTCCGCTCCTCTGCGTCGCTCCGCTGTTTGTTTACTTCACGGAGTCGTGCGTTGTACATTTTGAACAAAAACACACACACACACACAGAAACAAAATGTTTGCATAGCGGAGAAGCGAACGCCAAAGGACGATGCCGTGTGTCAAAATTTACGATTGATTATGAATGCTGCACGCTGATCCTTTGTGGGAAAATGGATGCACGTCTGGAAAAAAGAAAGAGAGAAGGACGGAATACAGAAGTGTTTCGGGGGCGTTGGATTGAAGACTCTATACTTCGAGCTCTTTATGTTACTTTAGACTCGGTATTGGGAAAAAGGGCAGGGATAGGCTTTCGATGTCGGAATAAAAACTTTTTTTTCCACTTCGCGAGAATGAAACCATCTAAAAGTTTGATCTGCAATCTCAAAACTTCCATCTGTAAAAAAAAAAAAGAAAAAAAGACGTCAAGAAAAGAAGGGGTAGATGATTTTGCTTGAATAGCAGCACAAATCTGAGCAAAGAAAGATATTCAACAGGGAGAAAAAAAATGCAAATAGTAATATTTATAAAACAGCAACAACAACAACAACGAATATTTGAGCTTCCGCTTTCATCCAAACCTTCATTGTAATCAGGCACGTAGCCAGAGAAGTGGCTCATGGGGCTCCGGGCCCCCTCCCCCCCCCCGAAATCTTCCATTTTGCTGGGACCTCCTCTCCCCCTCCCTCTCATACAGCATTTTGTCATGGATGGGACCCCCACGAAACAAAATCCTGGCTACGTGCCTGATTGTAATAATAATAAGAAAACACTAATTTTATTTTGAACCAATTATTTTGTGCCACGCTATCAAGGCGTAGCTTCTTCAGTGCTCAAACTCTGTCAAAACTGGTTGTGCGATCAGCATAAATGAAACGCAAGTTGAATGCCACATGCTCTCCGCAGCACTGCTAGGGCTCGTAACACTCGATGCAAACTACGCTAACCTTGAAAATGCAAAAAAAAAAAATCTGACGTTAATTATACGATTTAGCTTTCTAGCGGCAACAACATGCATGGTACAGTCACATTCACATTTAACTGGAGCAAATGCTAAGCGCACTCTCGGTGTATTCTAGTCTTTCGTCTATACTTTCTTTGTGCCCTCAAAACGCTTTTGCGCTAGTGTCGCGTTAATTTTCCGCGTCTTTATGTTCCAACACATCTGCCCCATATTTTCGGTTAAAGTGAATATGCACGAGTGCTAGTGCCCATCTTAAGTGTTTCTGTGCGTTGTAATTCACTCCCGGTGTTCTCGTCGGATGCGGGTTTGCGATTGTACGTGCTTACAAAACTGAAGCCGCCAAAAGACGGGTACCACACAAAGAAGACATCCGACGCTCGTATTTATAAATAGATATGCCTCCTTTCTTTTTCTTTTCTTGATTCGGCGTTTTTTGTCATTCGGCGTTGATTCGGCGTTGATTCCGCATTGATTCGGAGTTAATTCGACGTTGATTCGGCAATCAACTATAATGCGGCATTCTTATCAACTAAAAGAGCGATAGCATCGATGCTGGGAACTCGCCACGACCCCGCGTTCCTTAAATTGTAAATGACGACAGTTGCGTGTGCGGTGGTGTCTTCTTCTTACGTGCCTTTCTGGTTATAGTGCACTTTCACTTTTGGATATATCTGATTTTTTAAATCTTTTTACGAGAGCGGCTAGATTGGCAAAAACAACATCCAAGGGTGGGCGATCTTTCGGGACAGGGTCTTCCCCGATCACATTAAGACACTTGGGGGCGTGGCTTACAATGGTCAAGCTCCGTGATTGGATCGTGGGCGTTCTCCCCGAACGATGCCGCACTCTCATTGGCCGCGTTGCGGTAATGAGATGCTCGGACTAACAAACGCGTTGCTACAAAGCTGTCGGAGTCCATGTTCCTGTTTCGTATTAGGCCTGACCGCAGGCAACGCCTATGATCCGGTGGGAAAATCAAGCGTCACCGCCCTCGTCGTCGGTCGGATATTACCGGTTAAACAAATCACGCTCTGAAAAAAGAAAAAAAAAAAACGCTGAATCACGGCGCCATTTTTCTGCCTCGTTGTGGCGTATTCACGCTGCTCGTGATACATCATACAGAAGACACGGTGTTGGCTGCAGGCACGATGACACAATCATCTGCGGGCACGCCTGCAGCATGTTCAAAGCACGTCTGCTTCCTACGTACGTATGACCCATAGCCTCTTCTATACTCACAAAGCCTGGCAGTTCGACGACGGAGCCATAGAGTGCCCGGTCGCAGATTTGGAGCGCGAGGACCATGGTAGCACAGAGCATCAAAGAGCCATCTCTCGGGGAACCCGGACGTCAGCGCACAGCTTTTGCAGCGGCGAGGACCCGAAACACACTCGTTCGCTCAGGAGAAGTGTGTTTCGGCGTCTCGCCGCAGCGGGGCGCCAGTCACGTGGCTCTCCTCTCATCCGTTGTCTGCCGCTCCAACTTTTCCATTCCGGCGGCCGCTTCTCGTGCCCGATCTGCCAGGCTTTGTCAGTACATAGGAGGCTATGGTATGACGAAAACGTGTCTGCAGACGGGAGCGTACGACCAACATGAGAGGACCGTGTATACCATACGAGGAAGAAACACACCAGATACAGTCCCTGATAGACAGTCTTTCGTGTGATAGATAGATATATATATCAGCGGAGTGACCGCGGGTTTAGAAGGGAAACAGAGTGAATGAGGAGCATGGGCGCAGACGGCGCACGTGGGGGGACCTCAGAATGGCGTAACGAACTGGGCAGGCAAAATTTAGCCCCGCGTCCAAGGTCTTCCTACTACGTAGTACGGCGGCTGCCGCCGCTTTCGTCTTCTCTTCGAAAGTTAACGACCCTCCTCGCCTTGTTTCAGAGCGTTGGCGGGGCGCTCGTTGAAAGGACATCCCCCGCGGCGTCCGTCCGAGATGGCTCTCACCCTCGGTTGCCTCACACACGCTCGGGTTACGGGCTTGACCGAAGCACCCCAACCTCCTCTTACTCTCTCTCTCTCTCTCCCTCTCCTTTTGCTTTGTTATGTTGTTTTTTTCGTTTTTTTATTGCAAAAATAAACCGTTCATTGCCGAACGCCCCTTTTCCGCCCCAAATGTAGCGCCAACGGTCCGAACAAGCTGTCAAGGTTTCAACACTAACCGTCATCTTATTAAAAAATTATAAGTGATTTCTTTTTTTACATTTTAATGGGAAAATGGGGTAAATTTTCGCCAGTTTCTGGCATCTGGCGCCATAAAGCTCCATGTATTCGAGAGCTCTGTCGGCCGCCATTTTCCCGTTCAAATTTTAAGAAAATCACTAATAACTTTCGAAATAAAATAACGGTCAGTGCTGAAACTTTGGCTTCTGGTTTGGACTGCGCTAACGCTGCGATTGGGCGGAGAATTGAGCGTTCGGCGATGCGTAGTTTATGTCTGCAACGAAGAAAACCCTGTACATTCTTTTTTAGACACTTTGTATTTACAGCGTAGTTCAGCAACACGCCGCTCTTACATAACACCGTTGCGGTGGCGCTGTTGTCGGCAGTGCGCATGTGCAGACGCTCTACTTCACGCTAATCTGGCTTCTGCGTTCGTTTGTATAAGCGCAGACTCGTTCGTAACAACAGCCTGACGTCGGTCTGTATATAGTATATAGTTTATTCACGATAGACAGCAGAGGGTGCTACGAGCCAATCCAAAGTCAATCCAGTACGTGCCTTCTGATTGTCACGTGACCTTGAAAAGTGGCACGCAGTGACGTCACACGTTCAGAGCACGGGATTGGCCGGGATGTGGCTCGTAACGTCCGCTTGGTACACCGTGAAAGGAAACGGAGACGCTTGCAACTATGGCCTCTGGGCGCTGACATCTTGGCCCTGGCGTGTGTAGAAACTATAATTGTATTCACCCCAAAGCTGCTAAAAAAGAAAAAAAAAGTCCGGCGCTTCGCGGAGCATTTCTAATTTTCCCCTTTATGTGTTGAATTATGATAATATATGTGGGTGCACCTTGGATTAGCCTTATGTTATTTTATCGAGACGTACACGTTTCAGAAGCCAAAAACATCGCGTCTTCCTTCGACAACCAAATCTTGTAAGAACAGCTTCGCGCAGCGCATGAATAATCCGCGAAACTTAATGTTTTTTTCTTGATTCGACGACGAGTATAGTCTGCTAGTCAAGCCTTCAGTCCCTGAAAAAGCCTTCAGTCCCTGAAAAAACACAGCAGCCATCTTGGTGCTTCCCAAGTTTGAGGTGAAATACACAGACAAAAAAAGTTTTTCAGTACCTAAAATAAAAAGTTAAAACACTCCGCGACTGAGCAAAACGATATCGCCTGCCACCTTTGTGACATCGTGTCTCAAGGTCAAGTCTGGGCGTTTTTACGTGCCGAACCAACAAAGAGTATCTGGCGCGCCCCAGCGGAAAATTGAGGATAAATTTGTATATGGACCACCTGGGGATCTTTTGACGTGCAACCGAAACTGACACCTTATATCTCAAAATTAGAAAGACATTTTTTTTTATTCGCAACGATTGAGTTGCGTTTGCTTTTCATTAAGAAACAAAATGACGTCGCCCGCAAGGTGACCGGGATATGGAGTGCCGATGTTCCGAGCTACTCCAAGCGTGGCTTATTCAGTGGATGAATGGATAAATGCTAACAGCTGTACCCTTTATAACGGGCGGTAGCTAGCACCACCTAGCCTGGAAAAGCCCCAAAAAGTGACGTAAAAAATGACGTAGGCGCTCGCACAGTTGCCAGACTGATGCTCAAACAAAGGTGACCAGACTCGCTTTTTCAAGAGTGGCTTCTTGAAAAGCCTAGCTCCTTCGTCGCCTAGCTCTTCCCTCGGAGGATAACCTCTGAAAAGGTTGCGAATAGCGTCACTGAAGTCGAGAGAAAAAGGATTGCCTAAAAATTCATTTTTAAAAAGAAAAAGAAAGAGAAAAAGAAGAAACATTTTTTTATGTTACTTGATATTTTACGTTTTTTTTTCTGGAAACAAAAGTTATTACATTTTGGTCCATTACCAAACCACCGTCAGAGAGAGAGAGAGAGAGAGAGAGAGAGACAGCCGTAAGTAGCCAAGTAGCAGACGTAGTAAACTTTTTAGAAAAAAAAAGAAAAGAATGAGCGTGGGGACCTAGACTTGAGGGAAAATAAAATGGCAGAAGAAAAAACGAAACGAAATAAACAAACGAGTAACCTTAGTGAAAGTGCTTCGCTCGAACAACGAAAAGCAGACGATCTGACACTAATGCTGCCAGACGTCGGCCATTTTCGTTTGTTGAAGTTTCGTTTCTCGAACTGTCAGCCCCATCGCTTCGCGCCTCGGTTCATTTCCCAACCCCTAGCAACAGACAAACACAAAAGAAAGAAGACAAGAAACATACACGACGAAATTTCGAAGACAAAGATGCCCAGGACAGAAAGAAAGAAACACAAAATGGGAGGAAAAAGCACGGGGCAGTCCGCCATCTTTTTTTTTCTCCTTGCTTTCCAGTGGAAGGTTTGCTCACGCAACACAGGCACGAATGACGTTTGTGTATACGACCATTCGAGTGTTGTAAGTCGGAGTACTAGCCGTTGCATGACGTACCCGAAATCGCGCCTTCAAATCGGCAAACGTGACGTCAACTGGTTTGTGACGCCGCGACCAATGGGAGAGAAAATGAGATATCCATCCGGAGCAGCGCGAAAACCATGCCCTTTAGGTTCAACGTGACTCCGATGACGTCACGGTGTTATTCTTTCTCCATTGGCTAATATGCCTCACGTGACTCGGGGACATTTTTTACACGGATGTTCGGCCACTCACCTTTCCGGGGCAAGATGTGTTCGTTAAATTAGAATAGAGTAAACATGGAAAAGCAAAAAATGAATCTGAGCAACACACAAATACATCGAGATTAAGTAAGAAAAAGTTGGGGCGCAAGGGAGAGTATGATGGTCGAACATAATAGACTAAAACCCCGAGACAATTCACGGCTCCAGCAAAACGGAAGGCAAGCGAGGGAAGTTGTGGTGGTTGTGTCCACTACAACGAAAACGGCAGCAAAGACAGGGACGCGGGGAAAACCGTGACTCATAATGGCCTAACGAATTATAGGTGCGCCTTGAATTGCTTCTCGTGTTGTGAAGGGCCAAAAATTGTCCCGGTTGATCGTTACCGTTTTTGGAGCGTGGTATACAGAAGGACATCAGGTGTAGTTCTTCCATCGCTTCCCCGAACAAGGCTATGCCTCTGGCAGCTCGCTTGCGGCAAGCCGCCAACAGACCGCCACAGGTTTTGAACGCAGTAGCTGAACATCGGGGCTAACAGCTGAGCTTCCACATGGCACAGCCTGACAGCTGTCTTCGGCCGCCATATTTGTGAAGTGGCGACCCCTTCAAATCGCTGACGTCGCGAATAGGGAGAACGAGAGACGATGCATGACACAGAATGTCTCAAGACTTCTGTGCAGCGTCGTCCCCTGTTCTCGTTTGTGTCAGGGTTGCAGTCTACTACATCAAAACGTCGCCATGGGTTTGATCCCCACCCCCTGCCCGTTTCGATCTGGATGAGTTTCGTACAGGCACGTTGCGTCGTTATCATATATATTGTGAAACGTATTTCGTTAGCTAGATTTCGCAATATATATGGCAAGGAGGTGCCCAGTTTATAATTGTATGCACTGTAATTAATGTCTAAGTAAAAGAGCACAACTAGGATTCAACCTTAAGTACTGCGACGCAAAGTTGTACCAATCACGGGTATTTTAGGCGACCTACCAGACTGATAACCTTTAGATTCAGTTAAAATGTATGCGAATTAGGTAAACAAATAGGTGTTGAGTCGAGTAAACACGACGTTTTGTATGTTAATCTAGATTTTCTTTTACTGTTTTGTCGAAATTAAATAACGCAGTTTTTTTTTTGGTACCTGAATATAAAAGTAGCTTGTATGAATTATAATATATATAAAAAAAAGCTATAAAGTTTCTCGTTTCACGGTTGAAATAGTGCCTATTGCCAAAACAACGCCAAAAATGCATTCGCTAATTAGCGGTTCATTCCGGTCGGAACCGCTTCGAACCGTTATTTTTGATCCCCGGAACTGAACCGAAAGCCGTGAACCTGAACCGAACCGATGAAAAATTCGGTTCGATACTCTGAGCTATCATCATCATCGCACCATGCGTCATCGCACCATGCTGCTGCTCCTTTCCTACTTGACCTTGATGAGAAAAATAAATTGGGTGGAGGGATCGGCTCTCGCAAGTGTTTTGAGGGAAGATGGACGCTCCAGCTACTTTAGAGTGGACGTAAATTTTTAATGAGATAACTGTGAAAATTGCACGTTCCCACGGCTTTTACGTTCCTTTATTCTAATACGAAAGTTAGAAGGTCCATAACATTATATCGCGTATTCAATATTGGAGTAAGGAAGCAATCGAAACCTTAAAAAATGAAAGGGTTTTAAAGTGAAGTTTAAAAAATAGCCCACTCGGCTCCACAAAACATGCAATTTTGTGAAACACACAATAGGGCAACAATTCCGAAAGACCTCTCGTTAATTTTTTATTTATTATAACATCGAGTATGTCAATCAAGCACGGAAGAAGAGATTATCACTCGCCCGACATCATAATGAAGGAGAAAAAAATAATAAACCCGCAGTCATATTTAATAAGGTATAAAATAGAGCCTTCTTAATTTGTATTCGAATGCGCAATGTAAAAAAATAAATGCGCTAGCAAAGTTATATTTCAATATCTGTTTTCAAAATTCTTTGGAGGAATGAATCAAAACACCGCTTCGTAGCCATTCGCAATGGCCACTCTCTTAGGGCAAAGCAAGCCGAAGTTGTAGAAATCGCTCTGCCGTCACAGAATAACAACCCGTGCGTACCCTTTCTAGCCTCGACCTCTGTGGGTGGCATTGACTGAAAATTACAATGCAAATATTTAAAAAAAAGAGAGAGAAGAAAATTTAGTTGACGACACCGAAATGTCTTAAAAAAGAATAAAGAAAAAGCAGCAGATCGATCAATTTTACACAATATACCCAGGTGTTGAACTTTTCCTGGTTTCATAACCGGGAAATGAACCCGGAAAAAAAAAAAAGTCATAAAGACAAGCAAGAAACTGATATTGAACATTTGATACTGAACCCGAACCTGAGCCCTACCACTGTTTCATGTGACGGTTTCCGGTTCGCTGCAAAAGGGTTAAGGACTGTGCTATGTGTAAATGCGTGCGCCGCGCCCCTTTCTTATTTTTTTTTTTTGTCGGCGTTTTTTGCGCTGGGTTTATAACGTTTATAGCAGCGGCGTAAACGCGGCGACAGTATTGTTTGAGTTAAATAGCGGTAGTGTGAGGAGAGGTCACTAGCATTCAAACAAATAAAGGAATATTACGCGTGTGTGCAGGAGGGCGCTCTTGGGGTTCGGCATCCCTGTCAAACACGCGTACGCGTGCAGTGCAGCGATCGTTCACGGCAACACGTTCGTGCCTCTAGCTTCGGCTTTACTAGCACATAAAGTCAGATCAGGGACTTCACACGGGGGAGAAATTCCTCTCTTTGCTCCCCGGGATAGGCACCACGTGGTAACGACGTCCTGCATTTTGCGCGGAGCCGCGCTGACCGGGACATCCCAGGGGATTGGGGGAGCTTGTTTGCTCGGCCCGCACAATCGCTTCCCCCTTTCCCTTGGCGTGGGATCTCTAATGCAATTGGCGGTATTTTATTCCGCGTGTCTGGTAACTTTACAGATTTTGCTCGGCGAAATGTCGTCGGTGGCTTCGGGATCGTCTAACTTTGTTGTGGCTTGCTCTGTTGCGCATCTGGTCCGAGACACCCGAAGGAGTCTTCGGTATTCATCGATGCCGCCCTCCAGCCACTCCTCATACAACTGGTTTTGATTCCACGTCTTTTGTGTCGCATCCACCCATTCGATACGCATCTTTCTTCTTAGCATGAAGCGGTACTTCGTCGTCCTCTGCATCAAACAGCGCCGCTGCTATAATCGCCTATCGCCACTTCTTCATGTACACGCCTTCGATTTTTCTACCTTCGTCAGCCTCGCACCTAGCCGTGTTGTCGAGAGTGCGACCGCTGAATGCGTTTGATAACAGGGAGTTTTCGTAGACCGCGTTTCCCCTCCGCTAAGCCCTCCGAAACGAAGAAGCCGCTACTGCGCCTGCGCGCCGATGGCCTTGACTGTGGAGTTCCGGGTATCGTAGCGGGTTGCGGAGAGCGTTGCAGGACGGTTCCCCGCCGTTCGTGCGAATGCTCGAGTCGGGGAGGGAGATTCCACTGGTTCCGCCGATCACTGACGTCACGCCCAAACAATGGCCGACTCAAATAATTGCCACAGCAGCTACTAGACGCCCTGAGCTTTTAAAAAGAGTCTTCTACACTTGCGCACCTACACCCACGCCTACACGGCAAGGGCACGAAATTTGTTCGAGCTCGCCCGCTGCGAAAGGAAAAGCCGCAGAATAATCATCATCATCATTATCATCATCATCATCACAGGTACCTGCTTCCCTATTTCTTTAAAGGGTGGACGAGCGCCAGCTATTTTGTACTTTCCGCAGATGTCCGCCTAAAACGGATCCCTGACGTTAATGACCTATGAAACACGCGTTCGTTTTTCACCCCACGCAATAGAAGTCCCAGAAAAAAACTTAAGAAAACGAGCAGCGTTCACCCCTCAACTCGCAGCCAGAACAAGCGGCCACGTGATCTCGGAGCGGATTATATGCCGCCAATTTTGCTCATAGCCACGCGCTGGGGTTGGCAAAGCACAGGACACGCGCTGAGTTCCAGGCATTGTTATGGCTCGGCTATTGTCGTCGTTGCAGCGATTGGACACGGGCCACTACCCGAATGCTTCTCGAGCTAGTAATTATCACGAGCCCAAATCGAGTGCCCACGCAATGCTCGGGTCCAATCTATGAACCGCATTCAAATATCGTCATATGGGTGTACTGCGATCCCCGAGTTACGTCATCAAATTTTGCAAAGGAGAGATTGAATGAAAATGATCGATTTTGTCCTTGAAATTGCACCGCAACAAAGGAGTTTCTTGGCCAGTCTCGTTGCGTGTGAGTATCCTTGAGTCCCACGTGTGCCAGTAAGCTCGTGTAAAGAGAAAACATTCCAATTCGGAGTATCGTTGCGCCGCTCCTCTAAGGAAAAAGATGCTAAGATTGCAGTGCCCATGGCATATGAGCGCCACCATATCACGAGAAAACACACACACACACACACACACACACACACACACACACACACACACACACACACACACACACACACACACACACACACACACACACACACACACACACACACACACACACACACACACACACACACACACACACACACACACACACACGCACACACACACACGCACACACACGCACGCACGCACGCACGCACACACACACACACACAACACACACACACACACACACACACAAAGAAGCTAGATTATGAGCAAAGTTGTTGCCAGATTGCAATGGCTACTCTTTGGAGCCCCTTTCGAAGTGACTCCAAGCAGAAGCGAAAGCGACCGCTCCGAACAGCGGTTCAAGTTCAAGTTTCCGCTTCCACGTTTTCTGGGCGTTCAAGACGCCTTGCTGCAGGAAAGGGTCCCAGCGACCGACCTTCCGGCGGCACCAGAGCGCTTCCGCGGGGCTCAACGCGTCGGGAAGAAAACGCTTCTTGCAGTCACACGACATCCGTGTCTCGCCATCCAGGTCGGTTGAGGCGAAAAGGTTCATGACAGATCGAACGTTATCCCCAACTATACGCTTCGTTTTCAGCTTAAATCCAGACGCGGTTGACGATATACGAGCTGGTGGGACCAATCCCATCGGACAGCGTCTAGAGTGGTCTAAAGTCTAAAGGGTGTTCTTCAATCACAAACAGAAACGACGTAGTGACTTGCGCTCTTGACGCTCCTTGATCGGTTTCAATAGGGAGTTTTCGTAGATCGTTTCGGCAATCCCGCAACGCCCTCCGCAACCCGCTACGATACCCGGAACTCTACAGTCAAGGCTATCGGCGCGCAGGCGCAGTAGCAACTTCTTCATTCCGGAGGGCTTAGCTAGCGGGGGGGGGGGGGAAACGCGGTCTACGAAAACTCTCTATTGGCTTGTAGCGTCGACTGCGGCTGGACTCACGCTGAAACGAAGTGAAGAAGCCGAGCTCTAGCACATGGCTTGCATAGAGGTCACATCGCATGCTTTTGACCACCATGTAAGAGGAGGAGAGGGAAGCTGCTTTTGTACGAATTTTGAGTGACGGGTTAATCTTCTATAATCTTCTGGGAGGAGAATAGCGACGCCCGTGCAAATCCGGGAGGCACAAAAGGGGATCCTGGTGAGAGGAGCTCCTTCTTCCCCTCTTCTCTGGTGGTCATCGGAGAGCTCTTTGAATGACGTCACGTGCAAGTCATGTATTGTGCGGCGCGTTTCTTTCAACTGCGGGTACTCGTGTCGGCCACAATGGGCTTCTGGCGTCTCCGTTGTGATGAAAACTTTTGCGAGTACAGTACAACCGGTAGCCTGGGCTCTTTTAACGTACACCACGCGGTAGCGATACACTCACCAGACGCCGGCACGACGCTCATTCAAATCGAAACGGGCGGGCTTCGAGATTCAACCCAGGCAGTGCCAGCTTATGTTCCACGTGCTGCGGTCTGTTAATCTCTCTCTCTTTCTCTCTCTTGTGTTTGTGTCCCGTTGCAAGACCGTTCAGGACCGTTCCAAGACCGTTCAAACGGTTTACCAATCTACACTGTAAAGACGTCCAACGAGGTCAGAGCTCGAAATGTAACTAACGATGGAAAGTTCGTTTTTTTTTCTTGTTTTTCGATTACCACTGCTGTCAACTGCACACATCGTGCAATATAGGCGCAATATCGAGCATGGACATATCTCAGCGGTCCCTTCCTGGCGCAATCTGTAAAACGTGAAAGGACAGAGTTCCTTATTGCCAACGTAAACGAAGCGCCGTTTTTCCGCGCGTCAGGCCCGTCGTGAATAGTTTCCCATTGTGCGGACGGATACATTCTTAGTTCACACTCTAATTGAACGAATGAATCGTTGACGGGTGCACCGTCAATCGTTTCATATACATCCAGCTGGCGATCGAGTGAAATGCCGAAACACTCCCACTATTCCGGGCTGACGTCATTTCTCATACGTCAGCCCCAAGGTAGATGGAGTTATATACTCTATGGTATACATACAACGCCTCGTATGGAGAACAAAATGCCGAGTTTTCAGGACGCATTCGCGACGGCGTCCGCTATAATTTCTCCGAGGAGTGCTTCTGCGCATGTTCCCAACGCGTCTCACAGCCCAGTGGACAAAGATGGCGGCGTGCATGAGACGATGAGTATAAATATCTATATACTCGGTTAAGACCAACATATACTCCGTGTAGACAACGGTATGCGATCCAAAGGAACGAATCCGATAGCTTCAAAAGTGCATCGTCATGGCGTTCGTTTGATATAACATCACCAACTCTAGACCAATCACGCAGAGTGGTCTAGTCGTGTTCGCGCGCTTTCTTCATGCGCCTGATTGGTTTATAGCCGGTAATGGCCAACAGACAAAGACCACGAGCGCCGGGATGATGCTCTTTTGGCGCAGCTTGATCCGTCAGATCTTGGTGTGACACGGAGCTTATAAGGTGCTTACCTAACACATCCCTTTCCCTTTAAAGGCTCCCCGAATTTTCCCGCAAAATAAAAATTCGCACATATGTGTGACACATTTCTCCGCACGTAGTGGCACGGTTTCCTCGATCATAGAGCGGCGAAATCTAGTTTGCTGGGCGCACAGATCGGACAGTATAAGCGAAGAGATATTTGCCGCTCGCTGTACGCCGGTGCGTAGGCTTTGACGATGGCCGAACGCGCGCGACACGGAACAAAAAGAAGGAAGAAATAAAAAAAAGGACCGAGTTGACTGGGCAAGCTGTCGTACAAACGCAAGGTCGTTCATTCAGAAAACGAAGAGGTAAAAAAAGAGAAAAACTAAAGGAGAAAACACGAAAAAAAGAAACTTACCGCCGGTGTAGACAGACCCCCTACGTCCACGCATTTCGCGTAGGCACACACCGTGCGTAGCCTTGCGAGTAAAATAAAAACAAAAAGAAAGGCATTCTATGTTTCCGCATTATTCGAGGTAATCGCTTCTACTACATACGCCCAATTTTCTATACAGCGAAGAATAACGCGGAGCTAGCGACAGGAGATGCGTGGGTAGTTCGACTCAAATCGCTCCACAAGGGAAAAGAAGAAAAAAAACAAAAACTTAACCTGTTTTTTGTTTCTTATTTTATTTTATTTGCGCAACGTTACGGGGAAGTAGTTCTCGCGTATACGCGCTCAAGACGTGATGAATGGCCGCACACATCTCACTCGATGACCGGCTACCAGTGATGACACACCTGTTCAATCGAGCGGTCGATCGAACGCGTCCGCTCTTCATGTTTACATCCTCTATCCGCGAGAGGTGGACCAGACAGGCCGTCCTGACAACGACGTAAGCCTTTTACAAAATAAAGTTTGTACTCTCTCTCTCTCTCTCTACAAAACCTGCGGTGACGTCACGCGTTTATGCCGCGGAAGAAAGCGACCACGCATGCTCCGATCGCGTTTTACAGGTCCGGTAGACAACAGTGGCTGCGACCACTGAAGTCGATCCTTGGAGTGGTCTAAGACTCCGTGGTAGCACTTTTACCACTACGTTGAAGTGGCCTAGAGTGTATTGAGTCTCTAGATTATTCGTGCCTCAGGCGGAAATCGAGGGACCATTTCTTTTGAACGAGGTAAACACACCGGTCGGAGACGTCTTCCAGGCGCCATACTTCGGCCATCTTGGTTCTGAAAATCATGGTTGCCAGTTTTGCTGAAGCTTTAGCTGAACTCGCGGGAAACGCTTGCCCGCACTCCAGATATGATGGTAATACAGACCGCGGCAGAGCGAGACGATATCGCCCGAGTTTCCTGGCAGCGTATCTAGAGCCCAGGAAGAAGCATGTACGAACCATAATGATCGCGAATTCTGCCTGCCCTACACCAACTACCGAAAATGGCGGCGCCCACAAGAAAATCGGGAACGCAGGACCCACCGCTTATTTAATGGTTCTTGATTATGAGCCTTCGATCGAGTCAAGCTCTATCCTGTTCTTTCGACACACCATCCTACTTGTAGTACTCAGTTGAGAAAGCACCGATAAAGTAGGCCCCTGGACGATAGGTGGACGAATGCGGCCGAACCCCTTCAATCTGGTGGTGGCTCGCGCCATCTAGCCGGTGATACGAGCGCACTCCATCTTGTGGCACCCATCCAAGGTCCATAGAGATATGACTTACGAAGGAGACTGATGCGGATGAGCATCGCCCTAGCGTGTACTAACGACTACTGCACGTCAAATTTGTCAAGCTAACGGTCGTACCCAGTTGCTCAAATCACCCGTCTACACCGGAGGCGCCATTTTAAGGTAGGCTATCTTCGTCCAGAGACAAACAAGTAAGTGTTTTTTCACACCAGGTGTAGGTACTGCGCGCACAAAAAAAACATATCCGTGCGACCGTCTGCGCAGCAGACGCCGTGTCGACAGCAGCGCCACCGCTGCCGCGTGAAGCCAAGGCCGCGTGTTGTTGTTGTATACAACACATTTGGCTCTGACTTTTGACTGACAAGCAACACATTGTGGACGCTGCGGTGCCATTTCGATAAAGTTGAAGCGGCGATAAAAAAAAAAAAAAAAACAAGAAGAAAAGCTGCTGTGTGACAGGACGGAAGGGCTCGAATCGGTAGAGTTCCGGTTGGCAGACGGCAAAGCCCACGTATATCGTCAGCTCGTCAGGCGGGTCTCTCGGTGGTGTGTGAGGCCGCGGCGCGTGCAAGGTCGTCAAGCCTCGCTCCGAAGAGCACTGTCTTCGAGCGTCGTCACGTGGGAGGGCGTTCGCCGTTCCTTGAACCGAAACAGACTGAAGAAAGGAAACGTGGGATCCGGCTCACTGCGCCTGCGCAGAAGCAGCAGCCGCAGCAAAAAAAAGCGTATCTGTGTGTGAGGAGAAAGCATGAGAGAAATGAGACCAGAGATAGAGAGAGAGGGGGCAGAACAAGAGTACAGAGGAGCAGACGTCGGTCGGTCTAACTCCCACGCAAATCGAGAATTTACGAGAACGTAGGGACAGCTGGACGTGTTCACAACAGAGGAGCCGCCACGTTTGTTCGTTTGAGGCATCGAGCGGAGCGCGTGCACCGCCGCGGAACGTGCGGGCGCGTGCGCCGGACGTGCACACGGTGCACACGCACCTGAAGCATTTATCAAAAGTGTAATGTCATCGCAGATATACGCGCGGGAGCGCCGACGTTTTTTGCCTGTCTACTTTGCCGGACGAGATGGTCTTTTATGCCTCAGTTCCTGGGGCACGCTGAAAAGCGTAGTGCAACGATTATAATGCTAAAATAATTTGCAGTTTATATTTATTAGGTTTCCAGCACAAATGCCAAAAAAAAAAAAAAAAACGCGCCACCTTGTCTTAAAAATTGCTATCCCCTTGCGTAACCGCGTGTGGGGATTACGGGAACTACAGCAGTGAAGCGTCTTCTGGGGGACACGCGGAAGTCAACAAAGCCTGTTTCCCTCCGCTGTTACACTCGTCGTCAGTCCCGTGGCGAACCGTCTCGCCGCGACCTTCGGCGATGCTAATCCTTGAGAGTCAACAATCACGGAGGAAGCGGCTGGTGGATCTGAAGAGAGAACTCAACGGGAAATCAGGAGGTCTCCCAAAGTGTGTCACTCGAAAGACCACGTGAAAGTTGAGAAGCACTTTGACCTTCGATTTCTTTTTTATTATTGTTTTTAAATAAAAAACAGAGCGGGCTAGAAAACACTGTTTCTGTTCTTGGGTTCATAGGTGATACAGATTAATCCCCGCAGTTAATTGGCCAAAATCCGAAAATCAAAGTCCGAAAGGGGGGCGTGTCTGAATTTCCTGGGGTCTGGGAAGGGGAGAGGGGGGGGGGGGGGCTGTACACAAGGAGGCAATTTGTTTTCTCAAATTACTTCACTCCTTCTCCACTAATTGTTTTCGCGTGGGCGCAGAGATCCATGCTTGAGCATCCGACAGTGTTTGGAGCTCTACATTCAACATGACAGTTTAAACATTTAATGAAGAATGAGTACTTTCCTTGAGAAAGCATGAAGTAAGGCAAAAAGCAACGGCAGAAAACATCAGTCACCGTATCAATGATGAGTATGAGTACTTTCCTCGAGAAAGCATGAAGTAAGGCAAAAGCAACGGCAGAAAACATCAGTCACCGTATCAATGATGAGTATGAGTACTTTCCTTGAGAAAGCATGAAGTATGGCAAAAAGCAACGGCAGAAAACATCAGTCACCGTATCAATGATGAGAATGAGTACTTTCCTTCAGAAAGCATGAAGTAAGGCAAAAAGCAACGGCAGAAAACATCAGTCACCGTATCAATGATGAGTATGAGTACTTTCCTTGCAGAAAAGCAGCGAAGTCAGACGGCAAAAAGCAATCGGCAGAAAACATCAGTCACCGTATCAATGATGAGAATGAGTACTTTCCTTAAGAAAGCATGAAGTAAGGCAAAAAGCAACGGCAGAAAACATCAGTCACCGTATCAATGATGAGTATGAGTACTTTCCTGAGAAAGCATGAAGTAAGGCAAAAAGCAACGGCAGAAAACATCAGTCACCGTATCAATGATGAGAATGAGTACTTTCCTTAAGAAAGCATGAAGTAAGGCAAAAAGCAATGGCAGAAAACATCAGTCACCGTATCAATGATGAGAATGAGTACTTTCCTTAAGAAAGCATGAAGTAAGGCAAAAAGCAACGGCAGAAAACATCAGTCACCGTATCAATGATGAGTATGAGTACTTTCCTTGAGAAAGCATGAAGTAAGGCAAAAAGTAACGGCAGAAAACATCAGTCACCGTATCAATGATGAGTATGAGTACTTTCCTTGAGAAAGCATGAAGTAAGGCAAAAAGCAACGGCAGAAAACATCAGTCACCGTATCAATGATGAGTATGAGTACTTTCCTTGAGAAAGCATGAAGTAAGGCAAAAAGCAACGGCAGAAAACATCAGTCACCGTATCAATGATGAGAATGAGTACTTTCCTTGAGAAAGCATGAAGCAAGGCAAAAGCAACGGCAGAAAACATCAGTCACCGTATCAATGATGAGTAATGAGTACTTTCCTTGAGAAAGCATGAAGTAAGGCAAAAGCAACGGCAGAAAACATCAGTCACCGTATCAATGATGAGAATGAGTACTTTCCTTAAGAAAGCATGAAGTAAGGCAAAAAGCAACGGCAGAAAACATCAGTCACCGTATCAATGATGAGAATGAGTACTTTCCTTGGAGAAAGCATGAAGTAAGGCAAAAAGCAACGGCAGAAAACATCAGTCACCGTATCAATGATGAGAATGAGTACTTTCCTTGAGAAAGCATGAAGTAAGGCAAAAGCAACGGCAGAAAACATCAGTCACCGTATCAATGATGTGCCGCGATGAATGTCAATGACGAATATATATTCCACTGACGAAAAATCTGCCTGCACAGAAACGTTTCCATATATTTCAAAGAATCGTCAGCGAGTAAAAGCTTTTCTTTACGATGCGAACACATAACGAGACAGGTTATCTCACTGTACAAAAGAAGAAATGGGCCGTCAACATTAATAACTTGGAGTCGCACCCTGTCTTCCGACGTAACAAAGATATACATTCTTTGATGCCACATTGGTCAAAATTTCCAAACAAAATTTGTAGGTATTTCTCATCAATTACAAATATGATACATGCTTATAATTTATCTTTTTATTTGTTTAGAAACCATAATGAATCATTCTAGCTGTAGAGCGGACTTCCTTTAATGTGATGCCAAAAAAAAAAGCCTGTCTTGTCTGTTTGTCTTAAATGTTCCCCTTTCCTTATCGTAAATTAATAACCAACACGCTCAACCATCTACAAGAACGTGAGACAGGGGAAAACGTAACGCAGTAGCGAGCGAGGATGCACCAAAATACTGGGAACAAAGTGAACATGGACAAAAGGAACAACCGTACACATGCGCACACGCGGACAAACGTTGTGAAACACACGCTCCTACGCAGCTGAACGCTCGCCGGAATTTCCCGAGCATGTACGATCAACACTGTTCAGACGCGAGGAAGATGCATGTCAGAGCTCTCCACTTAGCGATGAAACCCAGACGAGGCGTGCAAAAACCGAGACGCTCGCTACGAGAGACCGTTCCAGACGAAGCGCGACCGCATCCGGCGCTACAATCCGTTTGAGCCTAAGGCCTTATTTGAGCCTAAGGCCCTAAGGCCTGATTTGAGCCGATCGAGCGGTGTGCCAAAAGCATGGAGGTAGGAACTACTACTTCCTTCCTTGGCCGAAGGTGTACCTCCACGGAGCTGGTCTTCTTTGTCTTATTGCCGGTTAAACCAGTCAGGCACCACAGAGAAGGACCACGGCGCATTCAGTGTGCGCGATTGGTTCAGCCGCTGATAGCACAAAGACAACGAGCGGCGTGGCGGTGCTGGCGGTCGTATCTGCACTTGGTAAGAGTCTCATATACAGCGAGACACGCCCATTGAGGCTGGTTAACTTCCCGCTGTTTAAGACAAAATACACAATCACGTAAATGAAACAACAATAAATGAAGAGTCAGTTCTCCTTCCCACTTTTCTCTTGCGTGTCTTTTCCTAATGCACGCACAAAAAATGTTTTTGTTTGTTTCGTTTACAGTTGCATTAACGCGGTAGGCGAGAACGGGCGTACCTCTACTCTGTTCTCCTTCACGTCAATGGAAGGAGGAGCCAAGGAGTTAGGCAGCGCTGGAGGAGAGGCGACGAAACAGATTGTGCTCTGATATGCCGCTAAATAAGAAATTGTACCTTATAATAAAAAAAAAAATCTCTTTAGCCAGCGCGTTCGAGAAAACACCTCGCGCAAAATAAATATTGCATGTTTTTTTAGTTCTTTTTTTTTCAGAAGATTTTTAGGGGGTGTTTTTAGACAAACTAGGGGGAACAAGCCCAACCGCCCCCCCCCCCCCAAAAAAAAAAAAAGCGGGGTGGGTGGGGAAATTATTGCCTGTCCTACGAAAGTGTAGTGTGGTGTGAGGTGACTGTAATTGTGCGTGACAGTTAAGGGTTAAAACTAGCGTGACAGTTAATGGTTAAAACTTGTGCGTGACAGTTAAGGGTTAGAACCCCGTGTGACTAGGGCATTAGTCACTTTTAAGGAGGGCTGGGTCCTGACAGTCTCATCATCACTCCGCAGCCAATGAAATTAGGGCATTTCATCCGCTGAGCACGTCGAAAGGCCAATCATGAACAAAGAAGCGTGAACAACATGGCGCCTGTGTCCCACCCGGGTGTAGGACAAAATGATCCCGGTCAAAAAGGTCCCGGACAAAATGGTCCCGGACAAAAAGGTCCCAAGTACCAACCCGGATGAAATGGTCCCAGGTGATAAAATCAATACTTTGATCGCTTAATAGGATAAAATAGTTTGGTACATTTATTTTGACACACGTTCGAGGATAATATCAACATTTTCATTATAATCATTTGAAACAAATTTTAAATCCCTTCTATCTATACCATGTAGCTCTATTTCTTAAAGGTTCTTGAGTTCTCGCGATATATTCCACGTGTGTAACCAATTTCTTTCTATCGCCAGAAACTGTTTTCAAATTAGCGCTATTGAGCTTCAAAACGATATTCGGAATGAAAATCATTATCATACACGTACTAGAGGTTCTTGACATGGTTTTTTTTCAGATAAACCTGTCGTACCACCGCGTTCTATTTTTCAGAAACAGCATCGCTCTGTCTGAACATTGTATATTAAACCAATCAAAAATTGGTTTCGGAATTATGAGCGTATTTATTACATAGACCACTTAAGAGACAAAAATTCGACGCTGCTGAAGCGAAGGCCTAATATGAAAATGTATTCATATGACCCACATCCTCAAAAAGTCGTTCAAGGAACGGAGCCCTTGCACGTAGCGTGTGCACAAAGTTACAAGCCGCTGCTAATATCCATCAAGAGTAGACCATACAAAAAACCTGCAAACAGCAAATAAACAATGCCACGCTGGGACCATTTTGTCCGGGTTGGCAGTTGGGACCATTCTGTCCGGGGCCATTTTGTCCGGGACCATTTTGTCCGGGGCCATTTTGACCGGGGACCATTTTGACCGGGACCATTTTGACCGGATCCCGTCCCACCCCCAAACACATTAGTTCGACGAAGGAATTATCACTTGCGCAAGCACAAAACGTTACACGCGATGATAACCTCATGTCCTGTTCCCATCTCTGGCTGGAAACTGAGAAGATAAGACGAAACGACGGAAACGCAGACGACATATCGCGTCGTCTGCTCTTAATCCGAAAAAAGAAAAAGAAAAAAAAAAAGGCGGGAAACCGGAGGCCACGGGAAAGAAAGAAAGATGGAAGGGAGGAGGCGAGGACAATATGGAGTCCCCCCACGAGCTTAGCAGACGGGAAACTACGACTTCCGGTGCGGTAGGAGCACTGGGTGTGGTGCGGAAGAGGCAGACCGGAAATGGGGGAGTGACCGAAAGCAGACGACGAAGCTTTTAGACGGGGTCGCTCCATATGCTATGTGATGGTCTCCCCTCCTTGGTGCCTCTCTGGCAGTGAACTGCCGCAAACGGAGTAGGGCGTCCCGTAGGGACCGTTTCCTCTCGTGCTAGCGGATGACCACTTATCGCTTTTTGCTTTTATTTTCAGCGATAACGTTTTAAAGATGGCAACGAGCGTCGCCACCGCTAAATGGACCTTAATCGACCCTGTTGAATATTTTCAACAGCCAGTCTTGGTTAGCGACCGTCGTCTGCTGCACGAACAGGTTCCGATTCCGAATCCCCCATTCCAGAAATAACTGGCGCCACCTGGCAGAAAGCGAAGTTTGAGAATTCCGAGGATGAAACAATGCGCGGGTTAGGAAAGACATGGAAGAAGCGTCTTACAACTAACTTGGGGGCTAAAAGATAGACCCCAATAAACACAAAATGGACTTTGGGGAGCCCAACCTATACTCGTTTTCACCTCAAAAACAGTATATATATATATAAAAATTCCGCGTTTTGCGGAGCATTATTAATTTTCCCCCCTTTATGTGGAAAATAAAAATGTAGGCGCATTTTAGATTAGATCTATGTTATCTTATCAAGACGCACACGTTACAAATGCCAAAAGCATCGCTTCTTTCTCAGCCAACCAAATCTTGTAAGAACTACTTCGCGCGGCGTATAAACAATGCGCAAAAGTTTTCTTTATTTTTTTGTTTCTAGAGAAACCACAGTAATTTGCATCCTCGGTCGTGGAGTGCCCGTGCTCGCTTCAACACGTGCTCATGCATTTTCATGTCAGAACCATTACTAGAGATAAATGGCTTTTCTCACACACGTCATGGAAATGAACGAGCAGCGGAGTGCCTTTTTATATGAGCGGAGCCTCTCATGCAATTCTAATATTACCAGAAACCGCCATATTTTGCTTGGGAACAATATGTACACGCATTATGTCCGAGTGTCTCGTCAGCTCTCGGCGCGAAATTTCTTCCGGGCACCACGTCGGCGGTGGTCACAAATGTCTTCAGACACCAAACAAACAACAACCTAAAAAAACGAAAAGAAAAAAAAAAGGTCTACGGTTGTTAGGGTGAATATTAGAGATCAAGATGTTTAAATCATGTTTTATGTCGTGGTTTAGATTGTACTGATAGGGCTACGGTGTTTTCAGTCAAACACGTTTTCTCAAAACGACGCTGAAAATAGGCTCTATTTATCATTTGTCTATTTATCGTTTGTTTGGACATTTCTTTCATATTTAAAGCAAATAATAATCAAGCAGATAATATCCAAATAAAACTCATAAAAAACATACATAAATGCAGTGATAAACGTCAATATTTTCTCGCTCACACACTGTTCACATCTAAGGAATGTACGGGGTTCTGAAGTGCGTGTTTCGTGGTGCAAAGGTGTTCGGCCATACTGCAGGGTTTTCAAACATTAAAAAAAAAACGCCTCATTTTTTTCTTCAAGAATTACGTTTAAAATGCAAAGATATAAGGCTTGTAAGCGTAATGATGTATCGCCTATTCTTTGTCACGTGATGGTAACGCGTCCCTCTTGAAATAAGTGGAACGTGTAACACTAACGGATGCCTAACGCGCGACAAAACGCCGAGAATATTCGCAACATCAAAGAAGGACAACGCGAAGGAGACCGGAGCGGCGAGCCAACGTATATCCAAGTGCGCAGCGAAGATTGGCGCGGCCTGTCGGCCAAAATGCGAAACAAGAGGAAACGGGACTAAATGCACACCGTTGCCCACCACTTTCAATACGTCGTACAGTCTCCAGACATGTTGGAAGCACGTATGAAACCAACATGCTCGGAACATTCTTGAGGCCCGTCCGCAGATGCTTCCGTCATCATGCCGGAGCGATCATGACGCATGAGCAGTGCGCCTGGGTGAGCTTCCGCGCGTGTGCGTGAGAGTGCTCAGGTGGATCTTCGAGGAAGCACTTGACGTGTCATCGAAGCTCGACGGGCGGTCAAGTACAGCCGACGTTACGTGCAAAGTCCCAATCATGGTTTACCCTGGCCTCGCGCGACAACTCAGTCGACTCCAACGGCAAGCGCTCTCGTGATACGCACTTATAAAGTTATAAGTCGGTGACAGGTCAAGAACGAAGTGGAAACTCCTCCCACCCCTTTCCACTTTAGTAGAGCGAACGGTGGAGGGGAGGCGACCTCCTCTCCACCGTTCGTTCCACTAAAGTGGAAAGGGGTGGAGGCGCTTCCACTTGTTCTTGACCTCCCTTTCTTCAAGGGCGCCGCCATCTTGAATTGTCGTCACTTCCAGTATGGGCGAAAACATTGTTTTGCCGTCGCCACGCCAATAGAAGGCATTTAGGAGAAAAGCGTAACCGTCACCCATTCTCGTTTTCTCTCCCCTCTATCTTTTTACTATTTGCAGGTTGAAACGTTTCGATATTTTTTCGTCGCCCATACCGGATATGCCTACTTGGCGGTCAGGGGCGAGAGTAAGCGGAAAGGCCCATAGGTACAGACCTTTTTCGCAAGGGCGCCGCCATCTTGAATTGTCGTCACTTCCAAGTTCCAGTATGGGCGAAAACATTGTTTTGCCGTCGCCACGCCAATAAAAGGCATGGTAGGATAAACGTAACCGTCACACATTTTCGCCTCGCCTTCCCCTCATTTTTTTACTATACACCTCTCCAAAAAAACGCCCTTCTTAGGCCGCCGCCATAAAGCTGCTGATGCTGATGCGGCTGGAAAAAGCGACTCGCGCGCCCTCTATCAGCTAGAAATTTTCTGCCACTCTTCTTTGGAGCTGTGAAGACCCGCTCAGCGCGGTTCTCTACCTGTGTTTTTGCGGTTTCGCATTCGACGTTTTCTCGCCCCTCTTGAAAGTTTCCACTTAATTTTTTTATGCGTGCTGCGTACCTTTGTGTGTTATCCTCCATTGTGCGAAATAAGGCTGTAGCGCCTGCCATTCAAGCTTTTTCTGCTTAACATTCACGGGAAACGAAGAAGGTGAAGAGGCGTCGAACGACCTCGACCCGGATTTGCGAACATTGCTCTCTCCCCTCCCAGAGATAATCCGCGTAGAATCCTCAGTCATCTCCAAAAATAGTTGTCCGGTTGGGGTGGAAACGGGTCATCGCATTGATCCTTTGACTTGGTGCTGTTGTGAAAAACGAAGCTCTCGCACGAAACGTGCCCCAAAAACGAAGTCATCTTGGATTCCGTCCGATCGTCAAGATGTGATTGTTGTCGACTGTGACTGTGTTATTTGAGATCTTTCTCAAACAAATTTTTCGGATAACGCTGCATCGTGTGGTACGTACAGTATATTGTTCGAATGTTAACACTTCTAAATTGTATGTCTGTGTCCTGTTCATCGCTAAACACGTTATTTGTGAGCGTGACAAATGCATCCTTTCGGCTCTCTTCTGTTGTAATTTATTTTTGACAGCTAAGCGCTTTATTCGTTTATCAATCGGCGAATCGCGCGGAGCCGTCAAAACTATCAAAAACACTCAAAACTAGAACTGTACATCCAAGCCGCATTCGTTCTGTCGCGCGCGTACCCAACAAAAATAGTAAATAGATTTTTTTCTTTCTTTCTTCAAATGTGTACAATGCTTTCACGTCCTCGGGAAAATACATGCACCATGAAACACAAAATAAGCAGCGGGAAAAGATGGAGAATCGATCCGCCAGCAGGTGGTTGAACCAGCTCTGCCGGAGGCTGCGCTCAATCGAAAATCAGCAGCTCCACTCGGTTAGGGCCAGCAGGACGCCGGTGAGAGCCTCAGGCCTCAAACCCAGTGACTGGGCTCGAAAACGGTTTGCCGCCACTGGGGTCGAGTCTTTTTTGGAAAGGTGTATAGTTGCAGGCTGAAACGTTTTGATATTTTTTTTCGTCGCCCATACCAGATATGCCTACTTGGCGGTCGGGGGCGAGAATAAGCAGAAAAGGTCTATACTATCACGTTTTGCTCGTATTGAAGCGGAACTCCGGTGCTTTACGTGCCATCCAAACTAAACACATTTTCGGAATACCGGGTTTTACCGTTTTCGGCGTGGTACTTATTATCTCGAAACTTAAAAAAAGCATACCTATTGAGAAAACGACAATGTAGGCGATTCCAAAACCAACATTCAAAATTTCCTGCCCTCTCCAGTGGGTATGTCGTATTTTTCGAATTCTTGTTTTGTTTTGCTAGCGTGAGCTTTCCCAGTCTTCACTACGCATCACCCAACTTATTTCACCCTGCCGGGAGAACAAGGCATACGGTTCGTATATTACAACACCTGGTAATGTCATGCCTTCAGTGTTTCCAGCGCCCTCAGACCAAATTCAGTTTTAAATCTCTAAGACCAAATTAAAAAAAAAAATCAACTTTTTGCAAAAAATGCTTTAAAATTTTTGCCAGCTTCCCTTTGACGACTGTTTACTACCAGACGTGACATGTTGCTAAAGCCCAGCCCACATGGCGCGTTTTTCCGGCAGTCTAGACGCGCGTCTCGGCTTGGCGCGCGCGTCAGCCGGACGCGTGCGCCCAGTCAAACCACACGCAGCGCTACCGGGCAGCGCTGCGCGTCTGCGTTTCCAAAGCGTCTGCCCAATGTAGCCAGATGCGCATAAGAAACAAAAGCAAATTTTAAATAGAAATCGCGCGTTAAATGATGGCTACATGCCGTAATATTTAGTTTTATTAATAGTAAGCACGCATTTTTATTACAGCGATTGCAGTGAAGCTCAATTTCACTCATTTTCATCCTTTTTAGTGTGTATGCCTCATCCACCTTTCGGTATGTCATCAGCATCACCATCTCCCGCGCCAAAACATTTGCAGCTGGCCGCTACAGAGGTTGCGTTGTTGCCGATACTATTAATTTTGTACCTTTGTCTCTCGGTGTCCTTGTATTCTTTACGTTTCGCCTGCCAGAGTGCAGGACTTGTGCAAAAGGTGTGGTAAACGGATGTCCGCGGGGGGAAGGACGTAAGTACCCATGTTCGCCCTGCTGCGAGCGTTGGCGGGGCCTAAGCTGTTTTTATTTAGGCCCGCGGGCGTGCAAATTTTGTAAATTCCGCGTGCGCGCGCGCGCTTTGTTTTGGAATGGCACACGGTTGTTACCCGTTTTTGTATGCGGATCTCTCTGTTTTGAGTGTTTGTATTTATTTTTCTCTCCCGTATCCCTTTCCCCACTTGGCGACGGGCTAGCAGGCACACCTGCGTAAGGGTCTCAACCTTTCTGCCTAGCCTTGCACGCTGCCGAGTGGGTATCGCAATCTGTGCAAATAAAAATTATTATTATTATTATCGCCATTGTCGCAAGTTTCGGGGCGAAAACTACAGTCCTACAGTGGCGAAAACAGTGGAGAAAATTCAAACGCTCCTTGCAACTAGTGAACACGGCCGTTCATTGGTTGTTGCCTTCTGGACGCAGCGGGAGACGCGACGCCTGGACGCAAAATATCTGGCTCCTCCAGATACGTCGGAATGCGCCTAGAAACGCTGCGTTTCGTGCCGGCGCCGGAAGTGACGTCAAAGCGCAGGCGCAGACGCGACGCAGACGCGGAGAAAAGCGCGCCATGTGGGCTAGCCTTAAGGCGAGCGTGGGTTGCGTAGCGTGTCCCGACTTCAACGCCACGTCGCGCATACTCAACTCAAATGTCTGAACCAGCGTCGTACGGAACGGCGTTTCAAGGAACGACGTTCCTCGAACGCGTTCTTTTTATCGGAGGAACGCCTCCGTTCCATTTTGCATCGGTGGAACGGGAACTGAACTCGTTACATTTTGAGGGTGGTGGCAAGAGGAACGACTGTAGAAACCATCTTCTATGCGGAAGCATAAAAATAATTACCGGAAACAGTGTTTGTTTTTGTGCTACTCACGAGAACCAAGCAGCGATAGCAGACGACCAGAACCGAAACGACCCCACTCCTGAGCTTCTCAACGTTGCAGCTACGTGGCGTCGATTTCGTTGGAGTCGCCAAGCTGCTCCGAGAGCGCCATATTTTTGAGCAGGGCCCTCTGAGCGTGCATTGGACGCACGAGTGCTGCGTCACCACTTGGCGTGAACTCGATCCAATCACACACCTCGCGCAGGAAGCGATGGCCCATGTATACACAAATATGCACGCGCAGTCCAGCGTTGCTTGACGAACTTTAGAAGAGGATCTTTTGCTCCCGCCCTGCACTAAGCGCCAAAAATATGTCGCTTACAAGATAACAAGGTAATGCAGAGTGCCAATACGCTAAGCTTAGTTTATTGTGTGCCTCTGGCAGGCACTCTCTGAACTATGCGCCAAAGCGAGCAGAACTTAGTTTGTCTTTGTTTTGTTTCTGTTTTTACTTGATCAATGCGGTCTGTCGGGCGAGTTGGTGCTGAATCTTAGAAAACCGGGTTGCGCTACACGGACAAGAAGGAACAACAGGCTGGGCGACAAAGAGACAGTTCTTGCGAGCAGCAGCAGCAGCGGGATACGGGATTGGCAGAGTGGCGTAATGGCTGCAGATCGTACATTTTCACTGATTTCCGAGGATCAAACGGATCAAGTTAGCGCATTAGCGTTGTCTGTTCCTCCTTCTTGTCCGTGTTTATAAGCGCAACCATGTTTTCTGTTCCTGGTATTAAAAAAACAAGTTGGTGCTATAACAGAGTTGCCGAGCCATTAAATCGTGGACGAGTCTACAGGAGTCCCTGCGTTGGACACAAGGACACTGTGGGTGTCTAGAAAACCGATGACATGTGTCCTGTCACCCCATATAGTGAAGCCAACGAAATAAGAGTAAACAAGAAGTGTGGGTTGGTTACGCCCATCGTCGTGATTTCTCTGGCGAAAGACTAGAGTTGGAATGACAGTTTGCCTGTAAATATAGTAACCAGAAATCGAGCAAACACGGCCTTCACTTTGCTCGCAAATAATATTTAAAAAAAGGCGCGTGTGTTTGTGCCCAGGTGGGTCTTTGAGGAAGCCCTTGAAGTGGATTTGAAGTCCGACCTTGGGCTGCTGCGGTGGTTAACTACACACGTTACGTGTTCAATCTCAATTCAGGTTAACGGCAACCTGCACGCGACAATTCAGTCAGCCCGGATGGCAGCACGCACTCGCGTGATTCACCACGCGTAAGGCACGGACACGCTAGAATGGATCGCCGCCACTCATCGAGGTCCTTCTGTACTAGTGCCACGAAATAAGATATACGCTTCAGAGTAACGACACTTGGCCGTATACTGTGGCTTAAAATCATGGTTGCCAGTTATCTGAAGCTTTATCTGAAACCACAGGAAATGCTTTTTCCGTCCTCCACAAATGTTTAAACAGTTCGCGACAGAGCAAATCAATATCACGTGAGCTTCCGAACACTGAATCTAATGCTGAGAAAGTTGCACTTTTGAATTATGACGATCGGCAGTTGCGTCTGTTCTGCACAAGCACCAAAATGGCGGCGCCCACAACAATGTCGGGGAACGGAGTGCCGATACTCTAAGCGCAACTCACATAGTGTCTCTATTCTGTACCATCCATGATGAAACGTGGCTCGGGCGTTTGCAGTAAGGGCTTCGGAAACCAACAGCCGTTTGCGCTATCACTGCCGTAACAAGTAAAACCCACGTTACGTCGAAACTAAAAATAAACACAGCGACGACATTACCGCATTATGTCCCTGAACGGTTGGTTTGCGAATGTGCTTTGTTGCCCGACAACCTTTTCACACTGCGGGAACAGGAAACACGACAAGATAGACAACAACAATGTTTTAGCGACCAAGATGAGGAATGTATTTATGATTCTGGTCAACACGTATTTCCCATTTCGATTAATGAACTTTTTTTTTTTTTGTACACGGGAACGCAACACAATTTTGTGTTGATGATATAGTATTCTGCTAGAAAGTATTCGTTGTGTATCATGTGTATCTATTCGTTTTAAAGAGAAACAACACTAATGATGTGAAATAAACATTGTGGAAGGTCATTTTCAGCGTTCTCAGCGCGTATAATATATAATATTGCACGTATGTTCACTGTTTAAAGCTCGCGCTGCAGAACCCAGGGATCCTGGGTTCGAGCCCCACCCCTGCCCGTTTCGATCTGGATGAGCACCGTACCGGCGTGCGGTCGTGTATCACTACTGCGTGGTGCACGTTAAAGACCCCAGGTTTGGGGTTGTACCACACTGGCTAAACTGCTCATCTACAGCGAGTGACTCGTCGCAACTTTAAATGGCTGACCAACTACACGCTGTATAAATATCCCCCCAACCAATTTTTGTTCATTGTCTAGACAGCCGGAAGATAGTCAGGTCCAAAAGTCGTCTAGTGTATCAATAGTATGACAGATTTAGCCAGTGCAGTACTTATGTTTGCCTGGGGTCTTTAACGTTCACCACGCGGTAGTGATTCGCTACCAGGGGCGGATGCAGGAATTTCCTGAGGTGGTGGTGGGGGGGGGGGGTCAGGTGTTGGTAAGCTTACAATATGTTTAGGAAACCCCTCCCCCTCTCC
Organism: Ixodes ricinus; assembly: GCA_037355805.1. Taxonomy (NCBI): domain Eukaryota; kingdom Metazoa; phylum Arthropoda; class Arachnida; order Ixodida; family Ixodidae; genus Ixodes; species Ixodes ricinus. The sequence continues at coordinate 22,220 of JAZHYW010049062.1, read as the reverse complement.
TTCGTTTTACGCCCTAAATTTTACACATGCAGAAATCAAGAGGGGGGTCAGGACATCCGGACCCCCTCTAAATCCGCCCCTGTTCGCTACGGCGCACGTCGGTGCGATGGAAACGGTCAAAACGGGCAGAAGTGGGGATTCCTGGGTTTTGCAGCGCAAGAACTGCTCCGAGCTGCTCTCAACCTCAACAAAGTGACCTAATCGTTGATGTGGTCAGATTTCAAGATTCACCAGTCAGGAGCAGGAGCTTATACTAAGGCGTATTTATTGATTTTTCGCCGACGCAAATAAGGGCTATCAAAACTTTCATTGTCACGTCGTTGGTTTAAAAGGCCAAGACTTCCCAAGCTCCCACCGTGCTTAGTGCGCGCAGCATCTTATAAGTACTTCCTAACTGATGATGATAAGAATACCTGATCGAATACCTTGGTGGTAACTTTGAAGTCCCCATTTGGTTATTTTGGCGTACAACAGTCTAATAAATGTAATAAAAAAACAATTTTGTGTATATTATACAGGGAGAACACCTTTCTATAGACAGTTCTCGTGTGACGGTGGCCATGTCGAAATAAGGTGTAGTTGGGTTAGTCGACAAAAACTAAAGTAAGTAGTTTATTCATGTCGAATGGTTGATTAAAATTTGTTAAGTAAGTATAGTCAAGATAAAAGTAGAACTATTGGTACGAACCCTTTGAATTCTAGCGCCTTCCAATCGGCAAATGAAGTGACTTGCTGTTTTGGCCCAACTAATCAGCTACGACAGCATTCTACTTGGCGGCCACCACGAAAAAAAAAAAACGGTCTATGTTGCCTTCTTTTAAACTTGTAACTTGTACTAACACGGACGTAAAAATTTTTTTTGTCAGGTGTAATCATGTAGTTGAAAATATAACTTCATTTAATATCGTTTACAAAACCAGAAAAACAAATTTTTTTCAACCTTTTTCTTTTTGTTGCGTCGCATTTTCTCTTTTAAGCCTCTAGCTAAACAAGTTCTACTTTGTAATGTTTAGTGATTCTATGCAGGGTGTTTAATTTATAAAATAAAATAAATTTATTAAAAAATACAAAAGCCGGCGAAGATACGCTAATGCGGTATGCAGGAGTGAGTTATATGACCAGAGGCACATAATATACGCAGGGTGCAAATCGTCACGACACGTCGAATGGTTGATTAAAATTTGTTAAGTAACTTGTTGAGTTACTACAAATAGACATACGGTTCTAACTAGAAGCTTGCTGAGCGTCATCTAAAACCACTAAACCAGTAAAGCTGATAAAGACTTGGAACGGGTGGGAAACACGTTGGCGCGCTAAAGTTACCACTCGTGAAACAACTGCAAGGCTGGAGGTGCAGCAAACACGCGGGCGATGATCTTATAATCCGCGTTACAAAAGCGCGGATTATAAGATCATCGCCCGCGTGTTTGCTGCACCCCAGTCTTGCAGTTGTTTCACGAGTGGTAACTTTAGCGCGCCAACGTGCCTCCCACCCGTTCCAAGTCTTTTCTAAAATTTTCCTACTTAATGACTTTCGATGTCGTTTAACAAGTTTCTAAATGAAACAATACGTTTATTTTCCCTAACAAAAACCGAACTAACAAGTTTTAGGTAATTACTAGACTTACCTTAAGGATTAGTCCCCCTGACCGTATAACTCAACTGCACAGACCAGATTAATGCAGCTTTTACAGCCTTTTGTTTTTTAACAATATGTAAAGCCTAAAAAGAACGCCCTGTATATAAATCAGAATTAAAAAAGAACGGAACAAGAAAAAGAAAAAAAAATCGTGCGAAAAGCGAGCTACGCTTACAGTCGTGCATGCACGCACGGGAGAGGAAACAATTCGGAACCAGATGTCGCGCCTTTTAGGCGCCTTACGACATCTCTTACATCCGCGTTACTCCCACAACTCTGTCACGCCTCGGCACACACACTAAAATTAGCAACATCAAGAATCAAACAACAAAAAAAGAAACACAGAAAGAAGATTTGAAAAAGCGCCGTGGCAGTGAAGAGAAAAACAGAAACGAGTGAGCGTTTAAACGTCGACCTCACTCTAAAATAACGACGACAGCAAAACCAAGAAGAGCCTAAATGCCGAGTAAAAGAGGGGACAGATGCAATAACCGCCTTTTTAAAACCAAAGCCCAGCAGCAGCAGCGCTTGAAACCGGAGAGAGCTGGTTGTAGTAGCCCGTTTTAAATTGAGCAGGAAGGAATGACGGGGGGGGGGGGGGCTCTTTTTTGTTGACGCACCCTCGCCACATGTGTGCGAACGTGGGATACTGGGCGCGTCTGACGGGCCGCCCGAAATTTAGAAAGTCTGAATCATCCGCCCTGCGGAAGAAGAGCGCTCCCGCGACCTTCTTCCCCACCAAGCACGCCTACCACACGAACCCAACCCAAACTGTTTCTTTTTTATCTTTTTGCCACGCGGTTTGTTTCACTCCCGATGAGTGAGTCAGAAAACTTCATACCCCCACACCCTCCACCGCTGCTCCATCCACGCGCGCGCGCCCTGCCAAATCGAAACCGAAACATTGCGGCGGCGGCGCCAGTGACGTAACTTCCGGTGCCCCACCGGCGTCCAACCAGCCACCACTCCACCCCAAACAAGGCCACGCGACAACGGTAGAGGAGAGAGGAGAGACAACCCACGTAGTCGTCTGGACGGATGAATGAACAAACATGGCGGTTGCGGTTTCTCTCTCGTGCTTTCCTCCTCCGCTTGACCCTGTTGTTATTTTTCCTCGCCCTGCAAAAGTTTTGCCGTGCTCTCTTCTCTTTCGAGAGGCTGCGGTGGAGCCGCCGAAGTTTTCCGGAGTTCGTTGGCGTCGTCTGCTCGCTTGTCTGCGCGGCGGCGGCGGCCAAAAACGGAGCTCGGTGGACGGCGAAGTTCGCGTCCGCATTTTTACGCCGCTGCCCTTCTTTTATTTTTAAAGTTCTTTTCGCTCTCAAAATTCTTCCTTCTCCTCTCCGTTCGCTCCGGGTTCTTTTAAAGTTCTCCTCTAGCCCCCATTCCTTCTCCGAAAAAGCATTTCGTTCCGGTCGAATAGAGATCGTCTGCTGCCTCCAACAAAATTGCGGCGGCGCCATTTTCTGCTGGCTTCTTCCTGTCGTCTGCTAACTGCGGCGCTTCCCATGGTCGGAATGTGCGATGCCACTTTTGCTATCATTCCGCATCCAATTCACTTTTTTAAAGCTTTAATATTAATTTTATTCTTTACTTTTGAGAGGGCTGGGACCCAGTGTACAAAACATCGCTTCCGTTTTTGTTAAAGAAAACAGAAAAGTGATGACTTCCGGCGTCCACCCACTTAGCGCTCTATGACATAAATTTAAGATATTATTTATCTGGCTACGATGCTCTGGCAAATGGCCGCAGTATCGTAATAACCAAAGTATGCATATAAAAAGTATAACATATATATATATAAAAAAGTATCCAAAATCAAGTCAACTACAGCGGGCTAGTTCTATAAAGTATTTTTAATAGTAAAAAAAAGAATAAAAACGAAAAAAGTTTTAACGCGAGTTTCTGGAAACATATATTATTTTAATATCTTCTATCTCTCTCTCCTCTAGCAGTGTCGCTTAATAAACAGATGGAAAACCATCAAACGCGGGGCGTGTCCGGTGATTCCAGTGTGGCCAACTTCTGTAACATTCGTCGGTTTGTGACGTCATCAACATGACATAACGATAGAAGCTACGCACGAGTAGCGCACATGCCAGTGTTACAAGTGAAGGGCTTACGCATTAGTATTACGCGTGAGTGTCTCACACATATATAACGTGTGAGATATATCTCGCAAATTAGTATTACATGCCCACGGGCTGTTTTAAGGCACCGCAAAAGTAAAATAAATAAATAAGTGCGCGAGAATCCTCGATGTTAGCTAATGTTTTATATGAAACGTGTATAATCTTCATACGTGAGATACGTAAAACGGTTGTTGTGTCTTTTTTAATGACTGGCATAATAATATTGTATGTGAGATCAGGCACGTAGCCAGGATTTAGTTTCGGGGGGGGGGGGGGGGCGCCCATGACATAAGGCTGTATGAGGGGGAGGGGGAGAGGAGGCCCCAGCAAAATGGAAGATTTCGGGGGCCTGGGCCCCATGGGCCTCCCCCTGGACACGTGCCTGTGTGAGATACATAACCTGTCCTGTTAGTACGCGCAATGGCGTCCACTGCGAGGACGCCATTTCCCAGTCATTAATAAGCTGGAAGCGGGTGGTGGTGTGAGCAAACTGTAGCGGTACTGATGACAAGTAATCAAATGACTAGTAATCGATTACTTTTTAGAGTTATTTCGTAATTGTTGGATTACATTTATTAGGAAGTAATTACAATAGTAATTTTGATTACCTTTGGAAGTACTAAAATTATTTGTAAGCGCAACTATTTTTCACTTCCCTACTATGGCTCTCTTTGTTTGTTCAAGTTTCCTATCAAGGAATCCTAGAATTGAGTGAGTGACATGAGGATGGCTTATCAATAGCGGTGGATTAAGAAGATAAGTAGTTTATAATTCGGTGATTATAATACAATAACGGACAGCGTAAAAAAATGTTTGCAAACTTGCAGAAAAAAAAATTGTTTTGAAAGTTTTCAGTAATTGGAAAGGTAGCGATTACTTCTGGAACAAACGGTCAATTCCTTTTCTTCTCAAGTAATCGTGCCATCTAAATGAAAACTTTTTAACCCAGAGTAATTTTAATGAAAATTTAATACTTTTCTTTTTTTCGAATAACTTGTACAATGTTTGCTGCCACACACCCGCCCAAGATAACGCGGAAGCTAAACTCGGCAACAATCTCTTTTTCTCCTACAAGCATCCTTTCGCGCGCTGCCTCGTGTCGTCTGCTACTGGATCGCTACGGCGCATGCTCCGTGTGTGTCAGCAGACGTGGGAGAGCAGCAAGGCCTGGCGGGCGTACCGTATTCCAATCGTAGTAAGCAACTAAGGTCGCGTTTGTAGCGGGCACGAGGGGGCGTATCCCGCCCGCCATTGACAAACTCCGTATAACCCAGTTTTTTTTCTTCTTTTTTTTACTACGAGTACGTTGCGTAGGTTACGCTACGCGTACGGGTGAAGGAAGGGAAGGAGAGGGTTGTACCCCCTCGGAGTGTCGCTTTGCGTACGCGCCCACTTGAAGTAGACGCGCTTGGCAGGGGGTGGGCTCAATATGAGAATGGCCAGCCAAGTTGCTGCTCTGTCGCGTGATTCGTGCCCAAAGGCGTCATCTGCTTCCTAGAAAGAAAGAAAAGAAAGAGATAGAGAGTTTGTAAAGAAAGGTTTTTGTTTGCTTGTTACGTGCATGTATTCGTTTTGTTTGCACTCATGTACCCCCCCCCCCCATTTCCACCCCCTGTATAAGGCCTAACGCCACAGCAGGCGTAGATGTGGAGAAATAAAATAAATAAATATGTATATAGGTATTTGTGGAAATGGAGCGTGCTGGTTATGTTACGGTGTTATATATATATATATATATATATATATATATATATATATATATATATATATATATATATAAATATTCATTTTCATCATCTTACGTGGTCTCAGAAGGGCCAATAGAGGAAATATGCATGCAGATGAATGAAGAACCCTACCGATCAAGTGGGATTAATGTTACAGAAGCGCCGAAAGACTGGATGCAAAACTGCTCCTACCGTTACGACAACTACTACTGTTACTACTACTACTGCTGCACCAGTAATAGTAATATTAATATTAAAATAATGATAATAAAATTCGACACAAGAGCTACCCTTAGTTCCACCAGACTGCACTCGCCTCCCATACAGTAGGTACCCTGAGAATTAACCTAAATGAACACCTCTCTCACTCTCTCTCTCAACCTGCGTTGAAAGTAAAGGGATCGCCCGCATCGTCGCTAGGTGGCGCTGAATTTTGCAGTGTGCCTAGATTACACAGCGCTTCCAACTGTTCGATCGGCGTCTGCGAGGAGGTAACGAACAAGTTGGTCGTCTGCAAGTCTCCCTGCCTACACGGCCGTTTTCCTCCTCTCCAGCCATGCGCTCGACAACGCAGCACATGCGCAGTTGTGACCAATCAGAGCAGGAAGTGACCGCCATTATATTGCAAACGTTCTCCATGGTTTGGGTTGGTCCCTCTCTTAAATCAAGGCTCTCTAGAATTCCGTCGGAAGATCAACGCCACCTGGTGGGCGCAAAGATGAACAAAAATAAGCATCTTTAGCTCCCCCGTTAACGACCTTACGCACCTCCCGGCGAAGCAATCTACGCGCGAGCCACGTTAATGCTTAGGTTAGGTCTCCTCCCGGTAGAGATGAGCGCCCTCCCGCGAGGCTGACTAGCAGAAGGAGGTCTCTTCTGCACGACGGTGTCCGCCGGACTCCCTTAATGGCCGTCTCTGGCTAATTACTGCAACGAAGCCATTTTTGCGGCGTCGTTAGCTGCTCGTTTGCCGTTTCCCCGACCGTCCGAGAGACCAACTCGCCGTTGCGGTATAGCGCGGCGCCGTTTAAGCCGCGATTAATGAAGCGAGCGCGCCGGCCGCCATCTTGGACCCAAGGCTGGGTTCGCTGGGTGTGCAGGACTCGCGAAACGGGGTTCCGGGCTTTATGCGCGTGGCAAGGAACGGCTTCCGGATAGGACGTTTGAAACCGCCTTCAAAAGTGTCTGACCGCGCGATTCAAAACAAGGGGCCTTTGCCGCTAAAGTCACTGGATCCTGGGAAAGTAACGCCAAGCTCCCTGTGTGGTCGCCATCTTGGTCCGTGAAATGAGCGATTTCTCCTTGACCCCTCCGTTCTTGGTGAGCCGATCTAGATTCGCTGGTGACGGGTAGCTTTATGGAGTCGTTTTTTGTATGCCGAGATTTTGCTAACCATACACCGGCGAAACAAGCGTACACCTTCGTACCACCAGCCGGTGCTGTGTCGGTGCTTGGAGGCACTGAAAAATAAGTTTATTGTGTTGAAATACGCAAGAAGAACAATATAATTGTAAGAGATCCATGGAGATGGGCATGATTAATAAGTTGATTGCATACAGAGTGCCAAAGACTCTTATATTTGTGAGGAACGCTTCCAGTACGATGATGCTCCATGGTGATCTTGGCGCGACTGGTTTAGAACGACCCCCTGGAAGCTTTGAAGATTTAAATGGACCAAGATGGCGATTTCCATGGCAACACAGACCGATTAGCCAATCGCCTTGCGAGGTTGGGTCGTCTGTATGTTAGTATCCGTTTGTGTCCGGCTAGTAGGTAGGGAAGGCGATGCCGCTACTTTCCCAGGATCCAGTGACTTTATTTGCCGCAAGCCTTCTTCAGACACGAACGTACGCGGTAGCAGCAATACCACATAAAAAGAAAGTCCCCCCACCGCCCCACTGCCGCTTGGGGGCGGGTCGGTGATCCACTAACCATGACGTAATGAGCGGGCCTTGTCTTCACGGTTGTATTAGCAGTAGACAGCTCATGAGCGTTCGTTGTGGCGGTCTCGTTGCTGCGCGCGTATCCCTCTGCAGCGCACATGTCGCCCCACCGAATTTGATTTGTTTTCTGCAAGGATATAAATAGGACTGACCACCACCATGGTGCTATATGACGTCGCGTGCAAGCCATGTAGACCTATTGCTAAGTTACCGAAGTATCAAGGAGGATGTTGGCAATGTATGGTCTGCACGCCGCACGCGCTCGACTTTCTTGTATAGAATATTCGAAGTACACATAACCAAAATAAGGCGTTGACGAACACGCGTGAAAGATGCCATTTCTTTTAGTCTTTTGCTTTAGAACAGCTACTGCTGCAGACGCCGACACGTGCAGCGCGTGTAACTATACACTCGCAGCATGCTACTTAGTGCTTGGGTAATTTAGCAAAAGGTCTATTGTCCCGACCGAAGCACCGAACGGCCAAATGAGTGTGATGGTCGAGAAAAGAAAATATGGTACAAGAAAGAGAGAAAAGGCAAAGGTATATGATATGAGAGGAGGAAAGAGAAGGAGGGGTAGAGGACAGGCAGTCCCTTGCGTTGGTTTTAGACGTCTTTAAGCGGGCAGACCAATAATTTTGTTTCCCGTGGGAAACAAACTATATAGCGTGCACTGGGACTCTCCTCTCCGCTCACGAAGAGCAGACGCTCATCGTGCTCCACTTCGATAAGTCTATCTTCAAGGCGTTGTAGACTCTCAGCAGTAAAGACAGAACGAGCTCACAAAAATATGTTTCCATCCATACTGCGGGAAAATGCCACAATTGTACGATTCCCCGGTGAAGTTCTATAGATTTGCATAACCATGAGGGAGATCTTGCAACGCGAGCTCGAAGGCGGAAGAGAATTGTCAGTGTTTGGTGATTGCACGCCGTAGTAAAGAGTGAAAAGTTGATAGGGCGAACTTCCGACTGAACTAAGGTCATTGAAACCGCGCTTGCCGTTTCTGGCGCTCCGCTGCAGGAACTGACTGTGGGAATGTGCTTCTTCTGCGAGGCGGTCTGCTGCCTCGTTTTCTTGTAAACATTCTTAAGTATAAATCGCTTCTTTTTTGTTTCCGCGATCGACTCGTACAGATCGGCCCAATAAGAATCCAGAACGATAGCCTCGGCTTCCTCCTACACCACGTGGCTATTAAACCTCGCGCGCAGTGAGCACCACAATTAAGCGCGCGCGTGCTGACGGGCCAACCTATGTTTCCCACATTTAGGGGATCCGCTTTTCTGCCAGGCACGAATGCCGAGCGAGGAAGCCTCCTCTCGGGGGCAACGTTTTCTGGCAGTTCAGAAGGTGGACGAACACCACGACTGCTGTGCGCTTTTGAAGCCGTCTGATTGCTCCCATCAGCTCGAAGCGGTAGCGTCTGGACTGAAAGTGAAACGAAGTTTAGCTTTGGCTCGACTGCAAGGATAAATTGTCAACAAATAACCGCCGTTTCTTTTTTTAAGTGCGTATTTTCGTATTATTTGTAGTCTCAATTGAATTGTTTTTTGGTCTTTGCCTCGACTATCGTGTCTAAAAGTCAACCCGCAGCCGTATTCGGTTCAAACCGGATATCGCAATCAAAAAAGAGAAAAAAAGGAAATGCTCGGAAAATGAGCGGGTTAAGAACCTCTAGGCACTACCTCCGAGGAGACAAATGATACTTCACGTGAAGTTCCACTTGTGTGCCGGTAAACAAAGGGAAATTCACGACGAGTCGACGACACCGATGTGGGTACAACATAAAATGTCCCCGGTGCACGCGGGAGCGTGTACGTGCATATATTTGTGCGTGCGTGCATATATCACGCAACCCTTCGCAGAAAAAAAAGAAAGAAAGAAAGAAAGAAAAAGAACACGAAAATGTAACCCAGGTGGTTTACGTTCTAACGGTCTCGCGTTTATCCTATGGCAAACTCCTCGACTTTTTTCTTCGTAACCTCACCTCAGGTAAAGGCACAACTGTAACCCACGGAAGGGTGTTAAACGTCGGACGGGTATGTTTGCGTCGTAAAAAAGCAAACTTTTTTTTTTTAGGTGCAATTATTTGTGTATTTTTGTCGTGTGTTTGTGTAGACAAAGTTATCCCCAGCGGGCGTCTGGTATCTCCGCTGTGGATGAGAACTTAGTGCACCACACTGTGATGATTACACGACCGCACGCCGCAGCGATGCTCATTCATATCGATAACGCTAAATTTAGCCGGGAAATCATTTTCTTTAAATTAAGCGGGGGGGGGGGAGGAGGGGGAGGTACCTTTATTGGTGTATGATTATACACCCCTTTAATTTAAAGAAGAATTGGCACGAAACGGTGCCGCTCTGAAGCAGACGGTGAGCGCCAAACTCGACCAATATACCACATAGAAAACAAATCGCGGGAGTCGCGAATATCGCGACACCAGCGAACTATAGGAGGCGCGCTGGTCAGGCAAAGTGGTGGACGAAAGGAGGTCGTTTTCGTCGTTCAGCACGCGGACGACCATAAATTCCTTGCACTGCAGCGTAATATCGGTGTTACATATGAAAGCAAAGCGATTTTTCGACGGTAAAAACCTTTTTCTATATATTCAGTGCGTAGGAATGACACGGCGGAAGCATAAACATAATTACTGGAAACGATGTTTATTTCTATGCTGCCTACGAGAACCAAGCAGCGATAGCAGACGACAGAGTCGAAACGACCTCCTCTCATGAGCTTCTCTGCGTTGCCGCTACGCGGCGTCGATTTCGCTGGGGTCGCCAATACGGAGCGCAAGTTCGTCTGCTTCTTTTGCAGGGGTTGTGGTGACATCAAAGAGACGCCGAGCTCTGATTGGCTCCGATTCAAAGATTAGTGGGTAGACCTCAAAGCAGCTTGCTTTGAGGTCTACCCACTATCCTTCAATCAGAGCCAATCAAAGCTCGGCGTCTCTATGATGTCACCACAACCCCTGCAAAGAAGCAGACGAACTTGCGCTCCGCATTGGATCCGCGCAGCGGAGCCTATAACTTCCGTCAGCAGCGCCTCCCACTTCACCTTTCAGCGTCTCCCAACAAACGCGACGCTATGGTTGACGGCGACGCAAAGACGGACGCGTCTTCCGCTTTGCGGCGTTTATCGTCCAGCTTCGGCGTGTTTGCCGCTTGGGGGCGGGTCGGAGATCCACTAACGATGACGTCATGCGCAGGCCTCTCTTTTAGGCGGTATTGGCTGACGGACCTTCTGAAGAGCCGCAAAGGATCCCAAACGCTATGAGACGCTTGCAAGTATACGGCCTCTGTGCGCCGCCATCTTGCCGGTGGTGTGGTTAAATCGTCTGATAGTCCATCAAGCATTGCTGGGGCGATGCCCACCACGGGCTCAGCAATGCTCGACTATCAGACGGTCTACCCACACCAGTAGCAAGATGGCGGCGCCCAGAGGCCATACTTGCAAACGTCTATACGTCTCCGTTGGCAGCGACCAGAGAGAAGGCGTAAAACTTGGCTGTGACGTCATGGCGGTGCGATGGCGCTGCTGCCGGCATGGCGCGTGCGCAGCACTTCCCATCATGCGAATTTGGTTTCTGCTCACGCGCAGTGCCCCGCACCTGGTGCGGGCAAACGCGGGCTTCTTTGTAAATAGCGCGTTGTCCTATTCGCGACTCCAGCGACCCATAGGGGTCGCCACTGTCGGGCAAATATGGCCGCCGTCTAAAACAGGTTGTGCCGTGCCACGTGTCAGCTCGACGCACAGCGATCGGGTTTCAGCGGTAAAGCGTGGGACTCGAAATGGTTTGCCCCGATTTTTATCCCCTAATACGTCCCAAACCTGCGGCGATCTGTTGGCGTAGGTGGGGAGATTCCACGGGCTCGACCTTCATCGCGGGGAAGCGACGGAAGGACTGCGGTGCTCGGGAACGTCGATAAACGCGCAATGCCTGGTTACCGCGGTAGCGTATACGGGTTGCGTTCAGAGCGACCCGTGGGCAGCGCGCTGATACGACACTAACGACGGAGTCACCGCAGGGCAAAACTCTGTCATCGCGCCAACAGCCCCCAGCCGACAACGTGTAACCGCGGGAGCCACGAAGGAACCAGCAGAAATCGCGGCCTGCTCCGTTTAGTTCTAAAGCCGCGAATAGTGAACAGACAATGCGCACATTTCCCAGATCTCGGGACGACCCATGTATTGCATCGCCATTTCGACTTGCAACTTTGTAACGTTCAAATCGTACGTACAATACCGCGGTTATGCGTGCAAGTTCCGTTTGCCGTCGAACAATAGAGCGTTGCAGTTCAAGCAATTCCTTCTCTGTGGATGCTTCCACCGTGGAGAGCGTCGATTAGAACTCTAAACTGCCGCGGCGCGTCGCGGAGGTCCTCGAGACGGGAAAAGGGGGGGGGGGGAGGGGGGGAAAGAGATACCCTTCATGTTTATGCCTAAAGGCCAGTTCTCACATGCAGCGAAGCGTTAATGTACCGTTGCTCACGTGTCGTCAGCTACTCGCATCCGCTAGTGCGAAGTCAAGTGACAGAGGTGCCACATAGCTGGCTGGTCCAGCCATAATTTAGCTTTCACAGTGCTGTCAAGGATGAGCAGGGGCGAGGTCTCATTAAGGCTTTTTCTCTTTGTTTGCGGATTTGCGGGGTGGGCGTGTGTAGACAGAAATATAGACACGCTAAGGACGGTTTCGTGTAAGAAAAAAAAAAACACACGAAAAACAGAGGATAAAAAACGCTGAGTGGTTTTTGGGGGTCAAGGCGCAGAGAGGTGAGGAGGAAAGGAGGAGGAGAGAGGGAAAGGGAGCGGGAGCGGACAGTTGCACCAAATACTTTACTATAGTCGGTGACAGGTCAAGAACGAAGGGGAAGCTCCTCCTACCTCTTTCCACTTTAGTAGAGCGAACGCTGAAGGGAAGGCAACCAGTGGCGTAGCTAGACCAACTGGCGCCCGGGGCCCTTGGGTCTTTTGTCACCCCCCCCCCCCCCCCGCTCCCCGAGACCGCAAAGCTAAAAGCCATAACCGCGACGCGAGGTCACGCAGCGATAATGAAATAATAAATACCGTTTCATTTGCACGCGCTCTCGTGCAAATGAAACGCTTTACGGGTATTATAGGTCACATTCAACTAATTTATGGAGACGATAGTCAAATTTCAATTTTCATTCCAGTATCCCTTTAAAGACATGCGGGTAGCACTTGGCAGTAAAATATTTGAAGCAGTGTCAAAGCGCCATCGGCACCTCGTCGGCTCCCTGATACCCCGCGACCCCCAGACATCGTCCTGCGACCCCCCCCCCCCCCCCTTTGCACACCTCTGGTGTAGAGAACGTGAAGGCTCAGTTTAGAGAAATGCGGTCTGTACGCGGCGGCAAGCTAGGCTTGCCGCCGCGGAAAATATGATATAATATCAAGCTCGAGCGTGCACTGCCAAGGGTTCACCGCTAACGATTCGGCAAGCAACAGCATGCCGGCGGCCGTCATTTTCTCTGAACAGAGTTTCGAGGCAATTCGGTAAGATGTTGTCGCTAAAACGAGCCTCTAAACCGCACGCCTTAAAATGGAAAGTAATGCAATCAAACAATCGTTGGCATACGGTACACTGCGGCGCTAAAGCCAGTCCGTCCACGCAGATTTCCGGAAGCTTTACGGTCTCCAGTCATGGCACGCTGTGGCAACAGGGAAACGCCGTCGCCGTCACAGCATTACGAATTCACTTGCCAGAACACTACATTGTGACCGCCTCCCGACGGCGAGCGACGCGCTTCTAGAACTTACGGCGGGGTCAGAGAGCGAGGGAGCTTGCTGAGCAGAAGCCTTTCGCCAGCACCTCCTCTCGGCACTTCCCCCTCGGCGCGTGGTGCGGTGCCGTGCACGGGTGGACAGCCATGGATGAGAGTCCGGGGTGAGGGAGACGACACGTTGAGAGTTTACCCAACACGTTTACTCCCTCCCCGCGACTCCCTTCGTGTAAAACCTTCGTGTGATTTCTTTCTTCTTCGTCTGGCGCCTTCTCTTGCTGTCTCGGCGCAGTCCGGCCGTGGTCGGACTGCGCCGACCACGGCCGGACTAGGTGGCGTTGGCTCGGCGTGCCCGGGCACAGCTCTTTCTCGAGTGCTCCCGCACTTTCCGCGCTTGTTTTTTCCGCCGGTGCGCGATGACTTTGCGCGAGCCAAGCCAGTTTTGCGACTCTGCACCAGACACGTTCGTGATGGAAGAGTGGTGACCTCATGCGTCTACACATTCTTTGCCACTTACGAACCAGTCAAGCCGGGGGGATTGCCGCCATAAGTGGCACCCCCCCCCTCGTGACTGAGACTCCTGGTACCCGGGGCCCACGGCCCCCGGCCCCCCTGTTACTACGCCACTGAAGGCAACCTCCTCTCCACCGTTCACTCCGCTGAAGTGGAAAGGAGTGGGAGGGGCTTCCACTTCGTTCTTGACCTGTCACCGACTATAGGGGGAATACATTCCACTCCTCTCAAATACAATGGCCTCGGCGCGGACAGGTTCTCTGGGTTTGGCGAGAGCCATCTATCGTCGGGGAGGTCTCGGCGGTAAATGATAATGATGACGATGGTTGTTCTACATACCAAATTCATTGTTGTGGAAATGCTCGAGACACGTGCCACGCGCCACTTCTATACTTCGTTTCACCTTATCTCGTACCGCAGCGAAGGCTAGAAGCGCGAACTCATGGCGTTGGCAGCTGCCCTTGGTGCACGAGAGCGTGTGCCGCCGAGATGTGCCCTATGAGCGAGGAGCTCGCTCTTGTAGCCTTTCCTGCGGTACAACAAACAGAGTATAGTGGTCGCGGCACGTGCATCGACGCTGTGCCGCCATGATCTTCCCAAGGGTTGCATGTTGCGCGTGCCTCGTGCATCGACGCACCTTGCGCTACTTTTGAAACATGAAGGGGCTTGGAATCGGAGACGACACCGCCGCGGCCGCCGCGAACATCCACGGCGCTGTAGGCGTTCTGTCTAATGCAAATGAACGGAGTGGAATGTATTCCCCTAGTAAAGTATTTGGTTGCACCACGGTCACAGCGTCCACGGTCCTATTCCTGACGAACCCCACGCGACGGTCTTATGGGCCATTCATTAGTCTTCTGCTCTTTTGTGCGCTAGAAGCAGTCCGTTTGTTTTCCAAGGAGTCGAAGTCTGTTGCCTTCATGCAGACAGTCGAATCCTCCCAGCTTGGCTGACCGTACGAAAGAGTCCAGAAACTGGCTCTGGCTCAGCTCTCGTGCTAATTCCGCGAATTCCTTTCCTTTCCCTCGCCAGCACTCTCTTTGCTATTAGCGCCGAGATGTTTCGGTGGCGCCCTCTTATGGTTTACCTCCGTGACGTCACGACTGGGATTTGCCTCGCCGTGACGTCACCAGTTGTTATTCTGGCTACTTACCATCGGGTGCGACGACGAGTTCGATGGTGTGTTTAAAAAGCACAGTAGAAGCTATACTTCGTTTCACATTATGTTGTACCGCAGCGAAGGCTAGAAGAGCGAGCTCATAGCGTTGGCAGCCGCTTTTAAATCATGAGAGGTTGTGCCGCCGAGATGGGCCCCAGAGCAAGGAGCTCGCGCTTGTAGCCTTTCCTGCGGTACGTCATAAGGTGAAACAGAGTATAGGAGCCATCGCAATCCAAAACTAACACCGTCAAAGTTGACAATCTGACAGTGCTCATATGCCCATGGTTTGGCCAATCGTGGAAAGCTGACCACAGCGACGCTTTTGGAGAGCGTGTGGCCGGTGCCATCTTGACTGTTCGTGCGTATGGCGCGTGCTTTCCTCGCTTTCCGAAGCGACGAACACGCACGTGCGGAGCTGTGAAGACCGCACGCGGGACTGTGATTTTGTAAACATTAAAAAAGGTGTATACTTCGTTTCAGCTTGGGTCCAGACGCAGCCGATGCTACAAGCACGAGCGTGTGGCCTTGAACAGTGCCTGTACTGCACGAGCGCGCGTGTTTGGCAGGGACGCTGGAAGCCCGGAGCTCGCGCTTGTAGCATCGGCTGCGTCTGGATCCAAGCCGAAACGAAGTACAGCAAAACCCCCGTTTTGCGCTCCCATGCTAAAAGTGCAAAGGTCACTTCGTGGCCCTCCTTCCACTCTATCTCTTTTTTTGACGGGGCCGAAGAGTTGTAATGAGTAATTTCAGTAACGCGTTACTGAAAAAGTAATGGGATTACATTACGAATTACATATTTAAAAAGAGTAACGGATTCATTACTAAATTACAAGAAAAGTAATTAGTTACAAGTACTCCCGTTACTTGTAACGAATTACTTCCAAGTGGAGAAAAGAGAGGTAGAATTTTGAAGGTACACGAGGGATGAATACAAGAATTTGTATAACATGGCGCCTAAAACACGACAAAAAAAATGAAGCGTAATTTTTTTGAAGTTACGGAAAGAAGATATGTAACGAGTAAGGTAACTAGGTTAGACGTTAGTCGAGATAAATAACGCAAATACGTTATGCGTTGCTGTTTAAGAAAGAAGAAACACCTAACAACTAGTTACTACGTTAGGTACAAAAGTAACACCCGTTACCGCCAACACTGGTTATAATTTTTTTTCATGAAAGCAGTTATTTTGAAGTAACGTAGGACGGTAACGCGTTCTTTTGTTTTCAAACAACAAATAAGGTATTTCGGTCCTTTTTTTTTTCGGTAACGCCTACAACACTACTCTCACGGAGTCGTTCAACCCTGTCCGTGTCAGGTCGTCGACTCTCACGCACGCGTCATTAAACTGCCGCCCACGCCGCCATGAAGACAGTGGTGACGTCATTCTCAAACGCCCCGCCCACTGCCATTTGTGGCAACTGCACGCGTGGCTTAATTAGGCGAAAAAAAAAGGGGGGGGGGATGGGGGGAGTAAGCGTTCCAATGTTGCTTTGACGAGCTCTGTTCGTACATTATACATAAAAGACACTGTGTTGGCTGCACACATGACGGCCGAATTATCTGTGGAAATGCCTCACGCACATGTTCAGACATGTGTAAGCTTCCAACACGTCTGCAGACAAGAAATGAAAGGCCCCGGATAGTGCCTGCATGCACACTGCCTTTTGTATAACGCACATATATATTAACAATGCTACAAGGGCCTAAGTAAAAAAAAAAAAATAACGTATGTCTGTAGTTTGATTTTGTGGCCAAAAAAAATAGATTTCTGCTCGAATGCTTGAGTTGCAGCAATGAAGGTGGGGACAAAAAGCTCACGTACGATGGAAATGAAATCAATAATATATACAAACAGGTAGGGGAGAAAAACATGGCGCGATCAATGCAACCGAGTCGGCCCAGCGGGGTGCCGCGTGCAAGTCGTATTACACATTCGCACTGACTGCGAAAGAAAAATAAAAAAATAAAAGTGTATATACGGGGTGAATTTACCCGAGACTTCGATTTCCCGAAGGAAACGCGGAGAAATTTGGAGACTTCACGGCGTTTGTGTCGTTTTCTAGAAAATTTCTGTCTCGGGTAAGTTCACCGCGTTTAACCTGCGGCAGCTTGCTTGCGCATACTTTTTTGTTTAAAGTATACCGGTTGTTTTAGCGAGAACTTTCAGAAATATCTTAAACTAGGGTGATTGGGGAAAACCAAGAAAGTTTCTCCGCGTAGGAACTGCCAGCCACAACAAACGTGATGGATTGAAAATATACATTTTAATTAGTTCTATAATTAACACACATTTACTAATTAATCTTTAGTTGGTTGAAATGAACATATGATTCCAGATAGAAACTTGATAAGCCTCATCGAAAACCCTAAATCGATTAATTTTAGGGAGAGTTACATCAATTAAAGCGCTAAAGTTACCACTCCTGCAGCCGGTACAAGGCTAACGATGAGAAAACGCGGACTACAAGAATATTATTTGCGTTTTCGCCAAGCCTGACATTTATCGAGGGGCATTGCGCAAATCGTCAATGCCCCCGGTCTTTGTGCTGGACATATCTTTTTCTCATCCCGCAACAAGGCGCGGCTCGAACGCTTCCGCGATGGGACCCTGTCCTGGCTGTCCTTCCCGAGAGTCGGTGCGCACTTGTTAGCGGTCTTGTGACCTTGCCGACTGACTGCGGTGACGGGCCTCCTCAGCTGTCGCGAGACCTCTTCCGACAAGGCGGCGACGGCGACGCTTCAATGAGACGAAAAAAGAAAAAGAAAAGAAAAGAAAAGGGCCTCGACGCTGCGATGTCAATGTCACCGTGGGCGCCCTTGTGCGCGCCCATGCCGACGACGACTCGATGCGGAGGTTGGTTACACCCGAATCTAAAGTCTATCCTACACTCTTAAATTCTTAATATGGCCGATATATATATATATATAAAATGACAGCAGCTTTATTTTTAAAAGCTTACAATGCATGGGATGCAGTAATTAAAAAGTGGTCGTTTACTTTCTTTTTTTTAAACGTCACATGGTCGTGTCAAACGGGAAAAAAAGGAAAACAAACAAAGCAAACAATACAAAACGAATGAGTAATTTTTCGGACATCTGTACATCTGTACCCAGATCAATTCAAGTATCTGTGTATGGATGCGCACTGCCACCGGTTCGACCTTTTACAATTTTAGACGCGGCGTCGGGAGACTCTGACAAGCGGGCGAATGCTGACGACAGCAGTTAACTCTGATCCTACCTAAAACTATGGATGAAGTGACGTTAAATGATTAGGCCGGATGTTTCGAATCTGAGCAGATATTCCATATCTCAGCAGATTTCAGATATGGCGAAATGGTTTCATATTTGGACAGATATTCCAGAGCTGCTCGAGTGAATTCAGTTCTGGACAGATATTACCTATCTCGCCAGATGTCTTCTTACATGGGAAAATACTCCAGAGGTGGTGATATGATATCCTTCCTACCTTTGAAAGTATTTTCAGAAGGGGAAAGAGAGTTAAGTTATATACAGATATTCCAGACCTGGCCAGATGATTTCAGATCTGAACAGATAAATTTCTACATGAGAAAATATGGGCAGATAATTTCTTACATCGAAACATATTCCAGATCTGGCCAGATATTTTAAATAGGTGCACATATTTAAGATATGTCCAGATGCTTTGAGATATAGACATATATCCGAAACCCGGTCAGAGGATTTCCGATCCAAGATGTTTCAGATCTGGACAGATATTACAGCTATTTCAAGACGAATGCATGATCTGTAGAGATATTATCAATCTAGTCAGATGATTTATTACCCCCAAAAATATGCCAGAATTGGCCAGGAATTTTACCTTCGAAAATATTCCAGATCTGGCCAGAAATTTCAAATCTGGGCAGCAGTTAAGATCTCGACAGATATTCCAAACTTGGGCAGATGATTTCAGATATGGACAGATATTCCAGACTTAGATCTGGACAGATATCACCTATCTGGCTAGATGACGTCTTACGTGGAAAAATATTCCAGCCATGGCCAGATTATTTCTTATCTTGGAAAATATCCCAGGTCTGGCCAGATATTCCAGATCTGTACAGATATTCAAGATCTCGACAGACGGTATCAGATATAGACAGATAGCCCAGGCCTGGCCAGATGATTTCAGATATGGCAAGATGATTTTATATCTGAATAGATATTCCAGATCTTGCCGGATGAATTAAGATATGAACAGATATTACCGATCCGGCCAGATGAAATCTTACCTGGGAAAACATTCCAGATTTGGCGAGATAATTTTTTACCTCGGAAAATTTTTAACACCTGCCCTAATGGCTTCAGATAGGGACAGATATTGCATACATGGCCAGAGGATTTCAGATCTGACAAGACGATTTCAGATCTGGACAGATATTCGAGATTGGTCAGATGACCTCACATCTTGTACAGATAATACAGATCTGGTCAGACGATTTCCTGCCCTCGACGTGCGCGCACGAATCCGATCCTATATATAATTATATATCAAGCAGCGCGTAACATTGCCCGTGGGCAACGTCACAACTGCCCGCGTAGAAGGATGCGCTTTTCTAATAACCGAGGCTGTGACAATAGCGGAGTGCGAGCGGTATGGCTCTGTTCACCTTTCATTAGCGAGTCGGAACGGACATCCGTCACTTGGCAGCACTCGCAGGGCGTCTTAGGTAATCGCAGCCAGTGACCGAGTGTCAACGTACCTTCCCGAGCTTGTTTCGACACAGACGTCGGGTGTCTCGTCAGGGTAATCGATATATCCAGGCAGTCGCACTAATGAGGGATCGTTTACGCGCGCTGCGACGACAATGCACCGTTGTGCAAAGTCCTCGACGCGTCTGAATGAGCTTGAGGAAGGCGGCATCCATCTTAAAAGTGAAAACGTTTTTTTGTTTTCTTCTCTTCAGCGTCGTTTTGGAGACGACAGGGAGAGAGACAGAGCAGCCGGTTACGAAGCACGTCGGCTACTATTGTGGCGCCACAGTGCGGCAACTAGGAGTAGCATTTCGGACAGACATCCCGTGTAAAAAGCCGACCATATAGTTTAAATATTACAATCAATGTCAGCTTACCTGAACACAGCGCTGCAGAGCCACGGTCGGTGCTAAGTTTGTTTTGTTTTGTTTTTACACAAGGCGTGGGTGGAAATTGAAAGCTCAAACCTCCTCCCACGCTCAAAAAAAGAAAGAAAAAAAGTGAATATTTGAATTTTAATACGTGGCAGGCTCGATCCGCCAGCGAGCGAAGAGCAATGTGATAAGTATACGACGAGCGAAACCTACTTCTCATGCAGATATTATTCATTACTGGCACTGGTGAATGTTATCTCGCAGTGATATCCGGACCGTTGAACATGCAGGCGCTTTGTACACGCATATTCCGGCGCAGATAAAGGAAAACATAGGAGTGGCGGTGCACTGCCGTCGTTGCGGTTTCCAGCTGCGGGAGACGCAATTTAACCCAATCACCGAGCAACTTCAGAGCGCCGAATGACACGAGAAAACACGCACAGGAAAGCTGGACAGGTTCTCGAATGTCACGGTGCCAAAGCTTTACTACCGAACGATATCGAGACACAGGGCCGCGAAAAAACTACAACCGCGCACTCTCAGAAAAAAAAAAACAAAAAAAAGGCTATATTCGCACACCCCTTGCCCTACATACGACACCCCACGGTGGATGGATGGATGGATGAGGCTGAACCCGCTAAATCTGGCGGCGACTAGCGCCACCACTTGCTGCCGAGGCGCGCCTTCTTTAGGCGTCGGTCGCTTGCACCTCAGGCCCGTTCACACTCTTGCGACCGAGTACGACCGAGAGAGACAGACCGGTTTTTAAGCCTCTTGCGATCTCTTAGGACCAGCTCCGCTGTAGCGCATCCGGTCTAAGAGATCGCCGAAGCCGCTGGTCTGTCGGTCTGCTCGGTCGCAAATGTGAGGTAGGCCTTCACTCACTGCGCAATACTGTTGCGGGCGGCAGGATTCAAGTCTGCTTCTTTTGTGAGGGGCTGTGGTGACGTCACCAAAGACGCGCGAGCTCTGATTGGCTCCGATGGACAGTGGGTAGACCTCAGCGAGCTGCCTTCAGGTCTACCCACTTCTTTCAATCAGAACAATCAGAGCTCGGCGTCTACAACCTACAAAGCAGACAAACTAGCGCTCCGCTATCATAGGGCTCTGAACGAGTCTCCGCTGCATGAGTGCTTACGGCATTCCTCGATTTGCTTGACGGCGTCGTCAAAAGTCATACTGGCTATGTTCCAAATCTTACCCGAGTAACCTGCCTCCTACGTCAGCGGGTAATACCACGTGACATCGCGAGTAAACGATCCGCGACTCGATTTTGGAACGGCCGGGATAATCACCTGGATACTATGCGGATTGGCTTCGTCTTGGGCTACGACAAAAAGAAAACACAGCAGCGATGGCAGAAAATAGCAGACGATCCTTTTGATCATGAAGAAAGCACTCGAAGAGACGATAATATTAATGACGACGCGGTGTTTTTTGAGGTGGATCCACCAGCTCCTTTTACTCACCTTCCTTTTGAGCTGTATATTGAGATAAAAATTACTTACTCCTTACAGTTAGACATAAAAAAAGTGTTTTTATTAATCAGCGCGATTGCCCTAAACGCACATATTCCACGCATTGTAATTTGCACCGATCATGTTTTGCAGAAATTGATTCCACACGGTGTAGTGGTACAGCGCGAGGGTGCTTTCTCAAGAATGATATGAAACTTACGTTCGCTTTGACGCGAATATGATTACAATAAAATCTTTGAAGCCTTCACTGCTTTACAAGCGTTATCCTCTCATTACACACACTCTGGAGGAAACAAAAATACTACCTTATCATTTACTGCGTTCAAACATTTTCAGCCTTGAACGTGAGAATACGGCATTCCCTCCAACGCCGAGGACGAGAATGCGGAGAAGCTCCTGTTTACGCTCGCACTCTGATAATAACAAGTATACCTTCCCGAGGAAGGTGCACGGTCTGGATGTAATGCAGTCAATTCGTGCGTTGAAAACAGCAAATCTCAATAACCACACATGCTGCACCTCATTCTTTGTCATTTCGAACGTCCGCCACCAAAACCAACGGAGCAAGCGAGCTTTGACGGCTGTCGGCGCAGAAAGCAGACGACGAACAGATCACGTGACGTATTTACTCGATTTGATCCGACGTTACCCCCGATCGAGGAGGGTAGCGCGAGTAATTACTCCGGAGTAAACAACCCGCTTCTGGAACGCGAGTTCTGACGTCATCGAGTAAGCTCGAGTAAGTTTTGGAACGCCACGGTACGAAACCTTTACTCCGGAGTCGGATCGAGT
>JAZHYW010049061.1:0-53724 GCA_037355805.1 Ixodes ricinus | reverse complement strand
TACCATTGAAGGCGCAAATGTATCATCTCCTCCAGGAGTTTCGCAACACAGCTAGTGAGACTTACTGGACGAAACGATTCTAGGGCTGCTGGGCTTTTCCCACATTTTAGTTGGTTTTAGTTTTAGCTTCCCACATTTTAGTTTTAGTTGAAAGATTCGTTACATTATTCAAGGGACTTTGAAGTCCCCCAAAACACTTTTCTGGATAGAACACGAATGTCACAACATTAACCGCACCCCTTCCCCCTTTCCCCAGTAAAAAAATAAATAAAAAAATCTAGCGCAATATTTTACATATTTGAAATATTCCGAAACATTATTCTAGGAACATGCCTCTGAGTCGCTCAAAACTCAAAATATGTCTCGCCACGTAAATATTGCGATAATATTTAAGTTGTGACCTAGACAGGTAAGACCCATCTAGGCACTTAAAAAATATTTTAATGGGTTCAGTGTTTTCCTTCTTTTTCTCTTTTACTCACGAAACCATAAACTTTTGCACTTGCGGCTAAAGCCTAAAGGGAAAGGAAACCTGACTGATGATGATTATGCCCTAATGTGAAGGTATCATCTCGACCTCACATTGTCTTTGCTTCGTGTTGCCGAGAAAGTAAAAGTGAGTTTAACTGATTCAACTGAACTAAGTTCGGCGTACTTGACACCTTGACACCTTTCTGAGATCCCCTAAATATGGCGTTAAGTCACTCTGCGGGATCTCAGCATCCTAGAAATCCATAAATCATAACGATGCGTGACCAATTTCTTTACTTAAAAAAGAAAAAAAAATCAAAGATCAAACACACCGAGATTATCTCCGGAGATGGGAGAAGCATTGTTCCGGGGGCAGCCGTGACGACATGTGACGAACGGCGAAAATACTCCCCGGAGAAAGGGAACAAGAGGGTCCCTCTTGTTCCCTTTCTCCGGGGATTATTTTCGTCATTCTTGTCCAGCTCGCTTGCACCTTTGCATTTAATTGCATTATAATCACGACATGTGACCAATGAAAACGCGACATTTCATTGGAATTGCAGAAGCTGTTAGTAAAAAGTGTGTATGCTTTTGTAGATAATAAAGGAAATAAGAGTAGTCGAGAAAGTTAATTTTTCACGGAGAGGGACACAATACTGCAATAATTGTCTCCAAAACAGCGGCCTTTTTTTTTTTTTTTTTTTGCGGGTTTGCTGTTTTTTATTGCCAGCTCTCGAGCGCTCGCTCGCTGAGTTGAATCGTAGTCCGGGCTGTATGGGCAACGAACCGCGCGCATACGAGATATCACTCCGCGGTTCCACCGGTCGGAGGCGCGAGGATTCTTCACTACTACCATAAATCCCTGCATGCAACACGGCACGCGTTGCACTCTGGGAACTAGTTGGCCAGGGAGGAGAGTGGCATGGTTTCGGTTTCGATCGACACGTTGGCAAGAGATTATACACAGAACGTGGACTATAAACGGCCGTTAATCTCATGTTTTCTGGTCCCGAGAGCGTCATTTATGGTCTCTAAACTAACCTAAATGGCCAGACCTCGAAGCTTTAGCACAAGCCCGAGAAGTATAGCTTGTCTTAACGCAGGCTTGTTGTATTTTTGTACTTGAGCCTTTCTGCTGGCGTTTCGAGGTATGTGGACGAGCCAGTGCTGGGAATCTCGACGCTGCGAAGCTCGGGGATCTTGCTCGCGTACGAATCAACACGCTGTAGCAACCAATAAGTATGCATACATCGAGCTCGCACCTTTACATTAGTGTTGTTGATCAGGAAGTTTGTTTGCTTTTTGCGTCCATAGACGAAATATAACTTTTTGCAATTACTGTTTTCTTAATACGCCTGAGTACGCGAGGTAAAACTCGGAGGCGCCATTAAAAAGCTCCCTTTGAACACACTTCTCATCTCTTATCTGTACTGCACTGTACTGCACTGTACTGCAGCACTGCACGAAGTGAAGTCCCCACCCGCTTGCATTCCACAAATATTCAACATCGTGTATGCGCATAAAGTTATCCTGCAATCATATGGGCACATTGGCACATACAAACCGTTTTAAGAAAGCAAAAGTCGAGCACTTGTGTGAAGAATGTCGCACCGTTCGCCGGAGGTGCGCCGGACGGGCGAACGAAATCATTCAAACCGCATTTGGCGGTTGCTAATGGCCATATTTGTTATGTGTTTGCTTTTTTGCTGACTCAGTATGCCAAGATAATTTCCGACACACCGTTCAGGCACAGATCTTGGGCGTCAAAAGCTCACCCAAAAAGGCTTAACGAGGAGTAAGGGACGCTTGTTAGGGCCTCCGTCGTAGCTAGCCGATCTCAGCGTTTGCGAAAACTTAATCTTCTATGAGCATAAAATTTGAGTGTGAGATATGTGATTACACGAGGAAGACATCGTAGTAACTTTTGTGCAGTAGTGAGGTCGAATTTATCGCGTTTCCTTAAAAGCTCATGCGCCAACGCTGGGCTCAACTTCGATACTCCTGTGAGGATGCGGCTTGCTTTTCGCCCAATGGAGTAACAAGAAGCGGACATTTGGCAAACAAAATACGTGTAGGGCTCAAGGTGACCAAATTTCAGTTGTAGTTCACTGGTAGTAGACGGAATTACTAACATTGAGCTCAAAGATGCACTCGTGGGGTGAGGTGACTAAGCCACGTCTTACTACGTTTGCATACGCACGCACAATATCCGGTGTTTCGGGAACCAAGGAAAATGCCCCGGTCTTCGTTTTGTATCGCTCGAGAATGAGTGTATTGTACATTCATAGTTCGGTCGCGGCGTGATAGCATGATATGAAGCTGCCGAAACTGAGTGGCCAACTAGTTCCCAGAGTGCACTGCGTGGTATTTCGCCGCGATGGGGCGCGTCAGTTTTGGAAGATGAGTAGTCCTCGTCCTGGTTTCGGAACATGCTCTTCCCATCGCCGGAGATGACCTCGGTGTGTTGCGATCTTTGCGTTTTTAATGGGGAACTCGGCCGCGTATCATCATGATTTAGGGATTTCCAGGATGCTTAGAGCCAGCAGGGTGAGTTATCACCTTGGGTTGCTAAAGGCATGGTGGCGCTTATTAGACGAGGACAACAGAAAGGAAGACGACAAACACGAGCGCTGACTGCAACTATTTAATCAACATGGAAATGTGGCATTTCCATGTTGCAGTCAGCGCTCGTGTTTGCAGTCAGCGCTCGTGTTTGTCGCAGTCAGCAGTCAGCGCTCGTGTTTGTCGTCTTCCTTTCTGTTGTCCTCGTCTAATAAGCGCCACCATGCCTTTGGCAACGCAAGACCAATACCAACTAGCCCAGCATTCAGCATTGATGAGTTATCACCACATTTAGGCGACCTCAGAAAACTCCACAGGGCACCTTTCACATCGCTTGACGCTTAATGTCTTCTAAACAAATTTAAACTATCGCTTCCTAAATACTGCAGTCCGTAGATTGCAAAGTAGTATGACTTCTGGAGATTCAGGTCAAGTCGCTGCGTGCGAGTGCGTGCGAGCTAAAGTACGAGCGCGAACCTGTGAATTTCCATAGCGCATTGGTTTTGCGTGTTCTCGTGCATCCAAATGATCCTGCGCAGCTACACCACCATTACTTTCGCGCCCATTCCTTTTGCTTGCACTGAAGACAACGTCTCGGTTGAAACTAAAATAAAAGTGCAGCAAATTGAGTCCTGAGCATTGTCAAATATAGAATATCAACTTCATTGTTTTGTTTGCTTATGTGGTTCAAAAAATCCCCGCCAGAGGAAGCCTGAAACGAAGCATTCACCGCGGGGTTTCTCGTCAAACCAATCTGTTGTCTGTGTACGAAGAAGCATACCTCGGCAGACCTCACTCATGAGGATCCTCAATCACACTCACTCACCCTCACTCACCCTCATCTTCACATGTGAGGTGAGGATTAAGTACAAAACGAGCGTGTTGATAACGGTACATAAACATGAGGAAGATACACAAAAAGGGGGACGGACATAGCCCAAAAAATTAATGAGTGTGAGGGTGAGTGAGGATCGTGAGATCATGAGGTCGTGAGGGGTGTGAGGGCCGTGAGGGCCGTGAGGATCGTGAGTGCGTGAGCGGTACGAGTCCGCGAGGGGCGTGAAGACCGTGAGGGTGTGAGGCTAGTGAGTGCGTGAGGGGCATGAGAGCGTGGGGGGCGTGAGGACGGTGAGGGGCGTGAAGGCGGTGAGTGCGTGACGGCCGTGAGGGGTGTGAGGACCCTGAGGGCTGCGAGGACCGTTAGTG
Organism: Ixodes ricinus; assembly: GCA_037355805.1. Classification (NCBI taxonomy): domain Eukaryota; kingdom Metazoa; phylum Arthropoda; class Arachnida; order Ixodida; family Ixodidae; genus Ixodes; species Ixodes ricinus. Next base: position 49,485 of record JAZHYW010049061.1, on the reverse strand, counting down.
CGTAAGGGGTATGAGTGCGTGAGGGCCGTGAATGCGGTGAGTACGTGAGGGGCGTGAGGGCCATGAGTGCGTAAGGGGTATGGGTGCGTGAGGGCCATGAGGGCGGTGAGTACGTGAGAGGAGTGAGGGCCGTGAGTGCGTAAGGGGTGTGAGTGCGTGAGGGCCATGAGGGCAGTGAGTGCGTGAGGGCCATGAATGCGTGAGGGCAGTGGCGTACCAACTTGTTTTTGAGTGGGGGGCAAACCAGACCCCCCTTCCCGGGTCGCATATTTTTACTATACTCTGTTTCACCTTGTGTTGTACCGCAGGAAAGGCTACAAGCGCGAGCTTCTTGCTCTAGGGCACATCTTGGCGGCGCAAGCTCTCGTGCACCAAGGGCAGCTGCCAACGTTATGAGCTCGCGCTTCTAGCCATCGCTGCGGTACAACATAAGGTCGAATCGAAAATTCGGTGCCGAATATTGGGATTCGGCGGAGCTGAACTTTTGCCGAGCTTTTCTAAAGATTCGGCGAAAATACACTGTTAACTTGACGTTGATATATAGTTTTCTCTGAAAAAAAGAAGGTTTATGTTGTTTTTTTTTAACTTAAATACAACATGTAGTGCCTATTGACACAGTTATTACGAAATAAGGTGATAGTCTACAAGATAATTGTATCCGTGTCGCTTTTGTGTGTTTACTAACAATTTTAGTGTATCCTTGCAGAAAGTGGCGTGACAACGAGGTTGGGTAGTAGCCGGTGCAGTCACGAATAACGCTAGGAAAGTTTTGATTTTGAGGCTTTATCGGCGCACGCCTGCAATTGTTTACATTGTTAAAATAAAGGCAATCACTGCGTTCTTATTTTCTCTGGGAGTCACCGTTTCGTGCGCGAAAACGAATGCAACAGTTGTTGAGCCCTCACCAGAAGATATAAAAATATTGTAAATATGTATGTTTTTCGATTTGAGTCACTTGACGTCAGCTTTGCATGAAAGTGTGCGTTCCATATTCGCAATGTGCCGTTTTTAAACTTTAAAATACCGGTTTTTGGTGTTAGGACACACAGGGACGTTTAGGAAGATGGGAAGGGTTAGTATGTCACATGTGCAACGTCGAGCATGATAGTCCTGTATTTAGTTTCATGCAGAAAAGAACAACCAAGTCATCGACTTCGACAGCAGTTCCGTCCTGGACCCGAAAGAAACTGGAAAAAACGACACTATTTAGAGTCCTGGCATATCCAGCATACCAAGAACAACCTGAACCGGTCGATCGGTACCCTCCCAAGCAGCTATATTCACGGACTTTGAGGAGTCACAAAGAGAAGAAGACGATTTTAACGGCAGCGACAAGGAGAACAAGAGAAAGACCAATACCCAGCCAAATAAGTCACCCGTGAACAAGCGACCGAGCAGGCCGCGAAACGTCGGTCAATTTAAACCAGTTGGTTATTTCGCGACCGAGCAGGCCGTGAACTAAAAAGCAATATCATTCTCATTTGGCACAAACTACTTGTGAGCCGAAAACAGGATTGTTATAATAATAATAAAATAATAATAATTTTATTTGCACATACTGGAAGGGGCCCATGTGGTGGTGTGCGGGGCTAGGCAGATAGATGAAAACCCGTACGCAGAGCGCCTGCCAGCCCGCCACCACATGTGAAAAAACAAAACAGACTTGTACATGTACACAATATACACACTACAGAAAGTATGTAAAAAGGGGGAAAAAAGAAGGGGAAAATTTATCACATTATGACGACGATGCCAGCTGCATCCCATACATTTTGGCCAGCTCTCGTGCATGACTCTGCCCCGTTTGACGGCAGTGGGCTGCGCACACTATGCGTAATTGTCAGTTGTCGGTCAGTGTTTCAACTACCTCGTTGCATCAATGAAAGGGTCAAATGAAAATCACGTTATCCAGAATGTATCGCATCATTTGTCACTTGCGTATTGGACTGCGTAAATTTTGGTCGATCTTCTGTTCTTGAGGCAGAAAATATTGAAGAGAACCACACTCGCAAAGGCTCAGAAACGCACAGTTATCGTGCCTACGCCGCACCACGCCGTAACCGCTGGGTGTACTAAACTGTATGATGGTAAACGGATGACTGCGCGGCGTCCATTTGTGATCCATGGCCCCGTCGCGTTCGTGCACGTGCGCAGACATTTGCCGAAGTTTCGCCGAATCTTTGCCGAACTTTCATTCACAATTTCGCCATGTACAGTCGCCGCGGGAGTTAATAGCTCCACGCGAGCGCGCGTCTTTTCCGAGGGGCGCTTGACTGGTGGCTTGCGATAGAACTAGAGATGACGTCAGGGCGAGTCCTTGCAGAGTGGACGGGGGAAGCCGTCTCAATTCAAAGGAATCGTTGTTATCATCCGCCTACGGGATGCGTAGTTCGAATGAAAATGGCAGATGATTCCGCAGAGTCATCTCCCATTTTCATTCGAACTACGCTCACCCCCCCCCCCCCCCGCAGATGATAACGGTTCCATTGAATCGAGATGGCTTCCCCCGTCCCTTCCGCATGGGCTCGCCCTGACGTCATCTCTAGTTCTATCGCAAGCCACCAGTCAAGCGTTCCTCGGAAAGAAGCGCGCTCGCGTGGAGCTATTAACTCCCGCGGCGACTGTACCTACCTTTGCCGAATCTGAAGTTCGCCAGGTTCGGTCAATCACTGACTTTTACGGCGCAGGCGATAGACCCCCTAGCAACGACGCTCACGCCGGATCGGCTGCTCGGCAACGCGCGGGAGCTTAAATTTCGGGTTCGGACGGCGCGTGTATCGCTCGAAGCGCGTTAACCTCCCCTTCCCTCCCCCCCCCCCCTCGGCCTGCGTTCACGCTAAAGCCCCTTCATGTTTCAAAAGTAGCGCAAGGTGCGCCCCTTGGGAAGATCATGGCGGCACAGCGCAGCACTGAGCTAGATTTCAGACGCCATGTTCTTCCCAGAAGTGGTGCGCGGCACATGTCTCGAGCATTTCCAGAACAAGGAATGGCGCCACTTTTCCCAGGATAGAGGGGCTCTAGCTCACGCCGCTGCCCCTACCGTACACGCCGCTTTGCGGCGTCCAGCCGGCAACCCAAGCCCCGCTGTCCCCCATGCACCACCGTAAATAGAGTCCCATACCATTTAGTTCAGCAATGTTTCGTCGACAACATTCGCTTTTTCAGTGTTAATCGTAAAAAAGAAATGTCGTAAATATCACCAAATGCCTCGACAAAACAAATTGTTCGAGGAAAAAATAAAAGAAGTAAGCCCACCCTTGGATAAAAACCCGGGTCCGCTACGTATGAGGCAGACATCTTACCACTAAGCTACTCTCGGAAACTCGCATTGAAATCGCTGCCTATGTTGAGATCGGCAGCGCCTATCTCCACGAACCAGCCAATTCGGAGTGAGCGCCGTTGCTAGGGTGTTTATCGCCTGCGCTTTAAAAATATGCCCCCGCGGGTCGGGAGGCGGTGCCCTTGATATTCCTTGGGCGCCGCCGGCCACTGTTTGCCCTGCCCAGCGGCGGCTGTTTCAGGGGGGGCAAAACACATGCCTTGCCCCCCACTCTGAGAACTGGGGGGCGAGCGCCCCCTTGCCCCCCGGTTGGTACGCCCATGCGTGAGGGGTATGAGTGCGTGAGGGCGGTGAGTACGTGAGGGGCGTGAGGGCCATGAGTGCGTAAGGGGTATGGGTGCGTGAGGGCCATGAGGGCGGTGAGTGCGTGAGGGGCGTGAGGGCCATGAATGCGTGAGGGGTATGAGTGCGTGAGGGCCGTGAGGGCGGTGAGTACGTGAGGGGAGTGAGGGTCATGAGTGCGTAAGGGGTATGAGTGCGTGAGGGCGGTTAGTGCGTGAGGGGCGTGAGGGCCATGAATGCGTGAGGGGTATGAGTGCGTGAGGGCCATGAGGGCGGTGAGTGCGTGAGGGGCGTGAGGGCCATGAATGCGTGAGGGGCATAAGTGCGTGAGGGCCGTGAGGGCGGTGAGTACGTGAGGCGCGTGAGGGCCATGAGTGCGTGGGGGGTATGAGTGCGTGAGGGCCGTGAGGGCGGTGAGTGCGTGAGGGGCGTGAGGGCCATGAGTGCGTGAGGGCCGTGAGGGCGGTGAGTGCGTGAGGGGCGTGAGAGCCATGAATGTGTGAGGGGTATGAGTGCATAAGGGCCGTGAGGGCAGTGAGTACGTGAGGGACGTGAGGGCCATGAGTGCGTAAGGGGTATGAGTGCGTGAGGGGCGTGAGGGCCGCGAGTGCTTAAGGGGTATGAGTGCGTGAGGGGCGTGAGGGCCATGAATGCATGAGGGGTAACAGTGCGGGAGGGTCATGAGGGCGGTGAGTGCGTGAGGGGCGTGAGGGCCTTGAGTGCGTAAGGGGTACGAGTGCGTGCGGGCCGTGAGGGCGGTGTGTACGTGAGGGGTGTGAGGGCCATGAGTGCGTAAGCGGTATGAGTGCGTGAGGGCCGTGAGGGCGGTGAGTGCGTGAGGGCCATGAGTGCGTGAGGGGTATGAGTTCGTGAGGGCCGTGAGGGTGGTGAGTGCGTGATGGGCGTGAGGGCCATGAGTGCGTAAGGGGTATGAGTGCGTGAGGGCGGTGAGTGCGTGAGGGCCATGAATGCGTGAGGGGTATGAGTGCGTGATGGCCGTGAGCGCGGTGAGTGTGTGAGGAGCGTGAGGGCCATGAATGCGTGAGGGCCTGACTGTACGTCAAGCATGTCTGATTGGCCAACAAGTTACTCTGACCGACAGTCAAACTCCAGTCAGACTCCGCGTGTCGGCTTTCTGATGGTTTCCTGGTGGCAGTCGGCCACCGCGAAATGCCGTCAAGATTTCTTGGTGGCGATTCTGATTGTACATCGATTGTCTCTGACTGTACGTCAAAAAGCTTTGACGGGCAGACAGACGTACGGTCAAAGGACGTAAAGTTCGTTCGAATACCACTGTTTCGTCAAATCTATGAATACGAAAAATAATCTATGCACGAGAAAACGATTTCGGGACGTGAGCCCATGAAACCGCTGATGTTAGAGATATGACGAGCAGGGCACCCGACAACCCTGATCAGAAGCCCGCCGAAACGCCGAACACGCCACTTTCTATACTTTCGCTTCGCCCATAGAGGCTTCGCCGAGCTTCCATGAACGATCGCTCTCGACTCGTTTTGTTTGCCCGCTTGCTCCAACCTGTCGATCCTGCCCGGGCTCTACAATGTCTTATGTTTTAGTAGAATTTCTCCTCGACAAGACCCAGTCTGTCGTGAGTTCCGACTATGTAAGGAACTTTAGCGGTGTAGTTGAAGACGACAAGGTGTACCAGGTCTACTGGGCCGGAGACGCGCGAACAAAAGGAGGGTTCTACGACGCGAAAGTACTCTACATGGCAGGTGAGTAGAACTGAAGTACGGCGATTGATGTACGAGTGCTTTGCATAACATGCTGAAGGCTTAACTGCATATGGAGCCGAAGCATTCTTTAGAGGCTGTGTCTACAGTGCCGTCCGACGGCACTCCACTCGCGCCTACAAGTGCCGTCCGAAAGAGAGTCAGACGGCGCGTGTATCACTGGGGAGCTCGTTAACACACCCCAGTGTCTAGAGTACCGTCCGACGGCACTCTTGCAGAGCGTTCAAGTGCCGTCCGACGGTACTCTACTCACGCATTCAAGTGCCGTCCGAAAGTCTCGTATAAAACGAGGTCTCAAAACGAGTTTTTTGAAGCTGCAGTGTAGCTTAGTGGTAAGACGTCTGCCTCATGAGGAAGCGGTCCCGGGTTCAATCCCCGTGCAAGGTTGCTTTTTTTTATCTTTTGAGCATTTTGTTTTGTCGACGCATTTGGCGATATTTACATTTCTTTTTTACGATTAACCTTGGGAAAACCGAATGTTGTCGACGAAATTTCGCTGAACAAAATGGTATGGGACTTCGTTTCCGGAGGGGCATGGAGAACAGCGGGGCTTGGTTTGCCGGCTGGACGCCGCGAAGCGGCGTGTACGACGGGGCCAATTGGGTCAATAGTTTTGTAATTAGCAGCCGCATAGCGAACAAATCTCCCACTAAATTTAGCAGGGAAATATTTGCATAATACAACGCGCGGTTACGCCCGCTTGCAGTATACTTCATAATGCAACGCGCGCGGTTACGCCGACGCCAACGCCACTCAACCCGGAAACGGGCGCCTAAGAGCTGCGCTCTAAAAGTCAGAAAAGGGGTACTCTGTATTAGAGCGCAGCTCTTAGGCGCCCGTTTCCGGGTTGACCGGCGTCAGCGTTGGCGTTGGCGTAACCGCGCGAGTTGCATTAGGCAGTTTTCGTAGATCGTTTTCGCCGTCCGCAACACTCTCCGCAACCCGCTACGACACCCGGAAATCCACAGTCAAGGCCATCGGCGCGCAGGGGCAGTAGCGTTTTTTGTTGCAGAGGGCTTCGCGGAGGGGGAAACGCCGTCTACAAAAACTCCCATTATGAGACGTTTCCCCGCAAATGTCAGCGGGGAAAATGACTTCACGCGACCTCAGCACCAATTCAGCGACTTCGTGTCACGTCACCCATGAACAAATTTAGTGTCAGGAGGAGGGGAGGAGGAGAAGGAGAGGAGAAGGGAGGGTATGGAGGAGGAGGAGCATACCCTCCCCCTTTACCCTCCCCTCCTCCCGCTCAAGAGCTGCGCTCTAGTTTCGCATTACAGAGATTTGTAAACGTCTTTTCATCTTTTTTTATTACTTCTCAGAAAATCAAATCTGGCTGTGATCTTTATGACCTTCAAGAAACGCCTTAGCTGCTGAAATTGAAGTTTACTCTGAAATGATTCGGGATAGGCAACATAATCTGTGCCGAAATATTTTAGGACGTGCTTTAGTATGACGGCAGGCTCGGCTCATGACGTATTCCGCAATATGTTCGTAATATGCTCCGTCGTGATTCTTGGAACTTGACATGTAGTCCGGCATTGCATATCCATAAGAGTCTAGAAGTTGATCAGGCAGCCAGACTTGTTGATGGGTACGCGGGTGAACGACACACGTGCACGCTCAGGAGAAACAACGACTCGAGGGCAGCAGCTTCTGTCGCAGATTAACAATCAAGAGCGAATACCTTGTCCCCCCCAGTCAAAAGCGAGAACCGGAAACTAGACACCTACAAATTGCTAAAAAAAGAAAAAAAAAAGGCCGAGAGTGAAGCACGGGGAACACGGGAGAGTGTCCACAAAACCGCTTCTAAACTCCCTTCCCTTGAACATGATGAAAAATCGCGCACAAAGAGACGAGGACAAACGAGGAAGGAACACAGAACACAGACAGACAGGCGCGTAGTCACAACTCTGGTATACTAGGTGAAGAAAGGAAAGATGAAGCAAGATTCAATCATGACAGGGGACACCGGCACCAGGGGGAATACAGTTCAGTCACAGTCAAAGGGGTCGCAAAAAGGCAACTCCTTTTTCGCTCAAAGCATCCGACGGCTGACTAACGCAGCGATCCTTCCTCGTTTTTCCTCGACTCTCTGTGCGCGATTTTTCATCACGTTAAACGTTTACCATCTCACCCAGCTACAGTTTTTTCCCCTTCCCCTGCCCCCTCTGAACCAGTTGAAACCATTCTTGACGCATTGAGGTCAAGGTGATCAAGATTCCAGAATCCATATCCATTGGTTCATAAATAACTCCACTTGGCGGACAACTGGTTTCGAGGATTTTGAGGATGAAACAATGCGCGCATTCGAAAAGAGATGAACGAAACGCTTTTGAACGAGCTTCGGAGCAAAAGTTAAGCCAACATAGGCGCACAAGGAGGTTTGGGGAAGCCTAATCTAGGTCACTGCAGCTCAATAAAGCCAAGATCTCGCTTCTATGGCTCAGGGCGTGCCTGTGTTCGCATGAAAACGTGTTCGCGCATTTTCATACTGGAATCCCCTGAAACGCCGATTTCCGAAAATGGTTCATTAAGATTGTATCGAGTGTTGGCGTTACAATCCTCCGCTGACTGAACCCCTCTAACTCCAGACAAAAAGTGGGTTATGAGTGTAAAATCTGGATGACGTCACCAGAAATTTGCTATAGTGTGTTGCAACTCAAGAATGTATACGGCGAGGAAAGGAAGGCCGGGGAGAAGGAAGCAGACGGAACGCTGGAGAGGAGGGGGAAACCTTTTCCTCTCTTTAGCGTTCCGTCTGCTTCCTCCTCCCCGGGCTTCCTTTCCCTCGCCCTACCTTCTTGAGTTGCAACAGACTATAGCTCGAAGCGAAGGAGTGGACAAGACGACAAGAGGACACATAAAGGGAGCGTACTTGGGGCTATCCCTATTGGTCTTTTGTTGTAATTTGGAGACAGCGTTTTGCTCGTGCCTTGTTTCCTGTTTTGTGTTCCGTCGCTTGGCTCCAAGTTTGCAATCAGTTCAGCTTTATTTTGGAGCCTGACGATCCCTAGTTCCGTAGATTGTTCCGGCCAAGCTTGTTTTTACAAGGCTACAAAATGTATTAGAGATACTGAATACAAGATAGTGAGAAATGTAATAAGATAGAGTAGCAAATACTCTAGACTAAATATATTAGCAAGATATCAAAATACTACCAAAAGTATTTGAAACACAATATCTTGAGTAGAGTACTTCAGATAGGCCCAAGTCTGGTTCGCAAGCATCAGGTTGGTCATCACAAGAACATTTCTCTGGAGCGGAGCCAAGAGAGGACAGTTCTCTTCGAAAGCGGTTGGTGTTTCCCTTGAAGATTGCTGAAGAGTTAAAGTTGTCCTGTGGAGCTTATGATGAAATCCCTCCTGTAATGAGAGATGTTTCTGAAGTTTTCGAAAATGTCACAAACCTAACACGAGAAGTCCTTGTGAAAGAGACTGTCTTCATGTCAGTGGGAAAAAAATTGGCCTCACTTGATTATGCTCAAGACATTTTTCTTAACATCTCAGTGACCTATACACCTACCTCAAAAATAACTAACTTGCACCCATACATTGTTTCAAAAATTTATCGGACGTTATTTACTATCAAACATGAACACTCTGGTGAGGACGTAAATTCAAGCGTCCGCTTATTCATTACCTACGAATTTGTTTGTGTTCCAAAAATTTTATTCTTGACTGAAATAATTATAGACTCGTTCAACTTTATCCAATATGCCAAGGGTCTCAAGCACGCGGCCCGCGACTCCAGCGGTCCCCCGGCCACTCGAGTCGTTGGCTATGAGTCCCGGTTCCCATGTCTCGAGTTCTAGAAATGGCATGCACCGTAGTGATCTCATCTCGTCGATTCATTTTCGCTCGAAAGGTAGCTCTGCTCTTTTAATGTATTCACATAGTTTATACTTATCTGTGTTCATTTGCCCTTTGTTTCGCTTTATTTTTTGCTTCCCACCTTTTGGAATGTACAACGATTCCGCTACTAAACTGCAAGCGCGAGCTATTGGTTGAAAATGCATGCATCTCGGTTGCGCGAACTCTCGATAAACAGGAGCAACTACCAAAGCTAAAAGCTACGAGCTCGGGATTCTTGACCTTCAGAAAATATCACCATTAAAAAACCATAATTTTTTCAGAGGGTTGTAGTAAAACATGTCAGGAAAGCAAGAACCGCCCAATGAACTGATTGTTTTTAGATGCATGTTGAGCTTGGTTAATTCCTGAGTGAAGTGAGCAACGGAAACAACAGTGTACTTGTTCTCTTGTCCTATCAAAAATGCCAGCACGTTTGCGGGGTGGTGTCCTTTTAATTCTTGTTATCACATCAGGTCAGCGCCCAAAGTAGTCACATAAAGAAATCGAATCTAAAGATGTCACTGGGAAAACAGTGAGTTTAAGAAAAACATAAAGCACGAGGTCTCTTCTCTTTAAAATGTTTTGAACCGCCTCCCCGTCTTACGTTGGCCCTGCACCTTTTCGGTGTCGGCCAGACACGTACACGTTACCCAAAAAGTAACTAAATACCGTTACTCGTTACTCACTCAAAAAGTAACTAAATACGTTACTCGTTATCGATTCTCAAAAGGAACGCGTGAGTTACCTCAAAAGTAACGAGTTACTTTCCACGTTACTTTGACGACCAAATACACAACTGTTTTTGTTTCATGGTTTATTGTTTTCTTTTTAGTAGTCATTGCCCTTAAGCAGCAGCTGCCTGGAGAAGTTTTCATCAGTTATGTTTCCCCGCTTCCTTGAAAATACATCTCCGGCGACGCTGAAGAGTCGTTCTACCGACGCGCTCGAAGGAACGGCAGTGTTGTGCTTCAGAAGAGCTGGTTAATCTTCGAGAACTGCGCCTTCATTGAGGCCTCGGGTAATGGGTAATGTGCCTTCCCGTGTTTGCCACCTCCGGGTTTACATTCGGTCCGTACCCGTTTCTAGAAGGTTCAACCAACGAATATGATTGTGCTCGCTGGGTGAAGGACATTCCCAGCTGTAGAGTTCAGTACAGCAACGTTTATCGCTGGACATGTCAGTCGAACTGTTCGACTGACGTGTTCAGCGATATACGTTGCTGTACAGTCATACTGTTTAGTTGATTTTCGGGTTGTCCATCTGCCTTTGTCACAATAGACGCATACTCAGGCTAGAATAAAAACAAGGCCGTTTAAGCGGTGTTGTACACGTTACTCTTCAAAAGTAACCAGATGCCGTTACGGGTGTAGCCCGAAACAACCCATTCCCGTTTGAACCCGTTTCATTTCGACCCATTCCCAAATCGACCTTCCCGTTTGAACCCGTCCCGTTTTGACCCAATATCGAAACGACCTTCCCGTTTGAACCCTTCCCGTTTTGTCCCATTCCCGAAACGCCCTTTATATTTTAACCCGTCCCGTTTCAACCGATACTCGAAAGACCCTTTGCGTTTTAACCCGTCCATTTTTAAGACATTTGTATAAGACCCTGCGCATCGCAACCTCTTCGCGAAGAGTCTAATCGTTCTAACACTGGTCTGCGCACCTTTCCTGCTTAAGAATATATGTTCTGAAATATTATTGCATGCCAATCTATTCTAAAAATCGCACCTCTCTCAGGCTAGCTTCGAAGTAATATATTATTCTTACTTCAACCACTTAAGTGTTTTTGCTTTTTTTGTTTTTACCTCAAAATGATCCGCATAACGTGCAACCACGAAACGGTCTATGTACACTCTGCGACACCGTTACTGCAAAGACGACCTTGTCGCTTTTTAAAATTTTACTTCGAAACGGTATTAGCAGGCACCAAATTTTAGGGCTTAGGGTACTAGCTCAGATGAGCACTTCCAAAGCCAGTAATACTTTTTATGGCAGCCTTTTAATTCTATAAGATAAACAGCCCCACCGCCGATCGCTTGTTCGCGCTACGTACAATAATGAAGTCTTGAATACGCCAGCACATTGGGGAAGCTAAAATAAGCAACGCCATCGCGACGCTATTTTTAGGGTATCCAAAGTGCTTGCGTGCGTTATTTGAAAACCCTATATTAGTGATCTTGATATTTTGAAGAGCGATAAATCAGGCAGGGTGACAGGCATGTGATTGCGACTTTATTTTCTTTTACGATTTCAAACACTGAACACTCGTGCACACAGGAAAATATCATAGACCGGAAAATGCCTTCGACTTGTTGAGAAAGTCTAACAAGAAAATCATGCCATCAGAAAGGCAACACTACAGTTCTGAACTTCTGATAGTTTGCGGTCCTTGCTGACCCACTTGTGCCCCCTGGCCCGCCCGGCACCACTATTCGCAAGCTGCTGCAAAGATATATCGTTGTCAAAACCTCATCCCGTATGATCAAATCGATGAAGGTGTAAATGTTCGGGTGAGACCTCCCTGACACCGCGTTTATCTTACGGTGCCATGTCTCCAAGGTTGTTTCGGGAGAGGAAGAAGTGAGGTGAGCAAGGAGGACAGACATTTGACACTTAAGCCTAATCAACATTTAACGAACAATACAAACGAACCGACCCAACTGATAACAAACGATGGCCGAAGCGGGAAGGTTGTTTCGGGATTGGGCGAAATGGGAAAGGATGAAACGAGAAGGTCGTTTTGAGCCGGGTCGAAACGGGAAGGTACAAACGGGACGGTTGAATTGGGAATGGGTCGAAACGGGAACCACCCGCCGTTACTCGTTACTTGGCCTTTAAAGTAACTAAATACCGTTACTCGTTCCTTTTCTGAAAAAGTAACTAAATACGTTACTCGTTACCGAAAATAGTAACTAGGTACAAGTAACTTGTTACTTGTAACGCGTTACGTACATGTATGGTGTCGGCTATCTGCCCCCACACTCAAATGAGTTTTAGACCACTATTATATGCATTAGCAATTATATAATATATGAAGTGAGTTAAGGATGCCGTTCAGCCACCCTTTGTTTGACCGCCTTTAAAATCAACCATTCGAATAATGTAATAGACCGATCTCACCAGCCAGTTTGACTACGCCACCGCTGCCGCAATGCATCGAGGGAACTTTAGTCTTTCTGCACGTGCGACAACCTCGCTGGAGCTCCGTGCGACTGGAGCACGAGACAGCTTGAGCCCTCTCGTGCGTTGCCTTTTGCCTCCCGTGAACTAAAGTTATGGCGGCGCCACGCATGCGCCGAACGCTTGGTGAAATCGGTCTATTGTCCTTACACTATATGTATTAGCTGCTGCATGAAATATTAAGTGAATTAAGGATGTCGACCAGCCACCCTTTGTTTGGTCTCCTTTGAAATTAACCATTAGAATAATTTAATAGTCTATTGGGGGGGGGGGGGGGAAGGCGGAGGAAAAGTAGGAGTGTTGAGGAATCCGAACCTGATTTTGGAACTTTGAAAGTACATGCGGCCTCCGGGTCGAAGTTAGCCAAGCGTTGTACTTTATGCCAAATATACAACCAGAGCTGCGCAACTATTACAACAACATTTGTCGATACGCGAGCGGCAATAAACAAACATTAGGTGACACATCGCTCTTTAAAGCACCCTGGAAACGTACAGTTAGGTTCGTCCTTCAGGCCAATCTTAAAACGTAGTTACGCACTCCTGGAGCCCCTGAAGACAGTCAGCCCAGAACACAGGCGTATGCGATATGCCCGCCGGCGTTCACCGCGCAGAGGCTACAAGCCGTCTACGGCGGGCAGCGGCATTTAGCCTCCGCCAACGAGCTTCTTGCGGCTTTTGGAATCACGGCAGCACAGGAGCCCGTCAGTCTGCTTCGGTGGCTCGCGGCGCGACTTGAAAGCGCCACGCTTGAAGCGTGATTTGACGTTCTTCCCGGCCGCTTAGCGAGCGCTGCCAGCTAGCCACTTTTATCGTGCAGGTGCCGTCCAAAAACGGCCGCCGCCGCTGAGCGCAGCCTTTGTTGGGGCACCCCCGTCTCCTCCACGACGTTGTTGCGATGTTTCCGGCTTGGCCTGGGCTCCGATGAATGCGCGGGCAGCCGCGGTGATAATTCGAGAAATGTCGGCGATTGTCCTGGAAAGAAAAAGAAACATCTGGCCGATTTGGGTGCGCGGGTGTGTTTGGTCACGTGTGCAGAAAATACATCAAAAAGACAAAATTCCGATTAAGCGGAGGAAAAGTGAATGTCATCTAGGATAACTAAAAAAAATAAAGAGCAAAGATTTTTTTTTTAATAAAGCGAATTCAAAATATGATTAAATTTAATTCTTAAAGGGCAACTCCGGTCGAAAACGAAACCGAAATAAATGACCGGTATCGCTTTAGTTGCACGAAATATTATCAGATCCGAAATATTACGGCAAAGTGAAGCCGCTTACTCCACTAAAACCGATTTTAAAGGTGCGACCAGCTGCTCTTTACCAGGTGGCAAGCGGGTTAGCTTTTAGTCAAGCAACACTGGGAGACGCGTAATGCAGCACCACCATGACGTCACGTCGCGATGTCACATCTCGGCCTTACAGCTGATGATCAGTGATCCCATCCCTAGTTCCGGTTTTGCCCTAGGCGCCCGGAACCAAATTTTGAGCCGTGATGTTTATACCCCCCCCCCCCCCACACACACACACACACAAAAAAGACATTATGCCTTGTAATTTAGGGACACTGACTGAGCGGAAACTGTCGTGAACGCAAATTCGAAAATATTGACCAGAGTTGCCCTTTGAGTTAAAATTAAAAAAAAAGTTATATTATTTTGAACGTGAAAATAAATGAAAACAAAAGTGGTACCAGTCGATAGCAAGTATAGAACTGTAGGTGTATACGTAGTATTTAGTAAGCAACTCTTGTGATGAATCGTAAGAAACATTCAAGGGTCCGAATATGTCACCAAAGCGTCAAAAGTACGATGGTTTGCATTTTTGAATGCAATAGCATTCTTTAGCTACTCCAACCGGTTTTCGCGATATGGGATGTGGCCTCGAATGCGTCGTGCGTATGCGCGGCGGGCGTATGCAGAGCGGCAGTACGCATTCCTTCACATTCGCACCTTATTCGAAGGACCTGACGTCGTTCTAGAGGTCGTCCTTGAGGTCGTCTCCTAGAATGTCGTCCTCGTCGTCGTCCTAGAGGTCGTCCTAGACGTTGTGTTTGACGTCGTCTTCTAGGATGTCGTCCTAGTCGTTGTCCTTGAGATCGTCCTAGAGGCCGTCATAAAGGTCGTCCTAGGCGTCGCTTTTGGCGTCGTCCTCTAGGCCTTCGTCTTCGACGTCGTCCTAGCAAGCAGATGAACCCGCGCCGCGCATACATGGAGCGGCAGTATGCACACATTCACATTTGCGCCCAAGCTACGAAGCAATTATCGGTTTGAGTTGAGCTTGTTGGTACATGGCCAATGATGGTGGAGAAACAGCTTGAGCATTCAACGATTATACAGAGGACAAGACACAAACACGAAGCTGCAACGATGGTGGGGAAACAGCTGGAACAAAAAACGATTACACAGAGACAGAAAATTAAACGATTAGACAGAGACGAAGCAATCGCTCAATTTCAAAGTGGCGCGCTGCAGTCGCTCTGACGTCATTGATTGCGTCGTTAACCATTAATAAAATAAAGTGTTTACTCAAAATTTGCGTCCTCGTATTCACAGTGAGCTGCGTCGTGAGTTTCATGACGAATGTTACGCTCTTAGAAATGAATGCGTGTCTACTTACCCGCAAAACACTCAAAGAGCCAACCTCTGCGATCTACGAAATCAGCTCAGCGAATGATGATGCGGAACATCCGTTTAGACCCAAAATGAAGTCTGCGCTGTCGCATTACGCAATGCAAAGCGTCATGCTTGCATTGCGTAATGCCACAGCGCAGACTTAATTTTGAGGTCTAAACAGATGTTCCGCCTCATCATTCGCTGAGCTGATTTCGTAGATCGCAGAGATTGGCACTTCGAGTGTTTTGCGGGTAAGTAGACGCCCAGGCATTTCTTAGAATGTATCGCAATTCATAGACAACCAACAATAGTGGTTTCTGCAGGCATTTGTTTTTATTTCTGGCATAAAATATGTTAAAGCAGTTTAGTTTGAATTCAAGAAATATGCGACACATTCTACATTTATGAAAAAAAAATGACTGACTGTTCAGCTTTTACCTATTTATAAGAGTCGACAGAACAGGGTGCAAAAATCAAGCAGCCGAAATGCACTTCACATTGCTCCACTTAAGAATGCTTGTAGAAAAAAATTGTAAAAAGAATGTCAGGAGCGTTTTTGTTTATTATAAACATGGGGCTATTTATTACATAAATGCTTAATTTTATTTGAAAAAAATTATAAAAAAAAAAACACGTGAAAAGTAGAGTATTGCTGTCTCTGAAGATCAGTTATCCGGCCAGGGGGGCATAATATCGTAACGATAATTCGAACAATTAACTAAAAGCGGTTAAAGTTTTTAATGATTGAAAATAAGCAGATGGTTCCAAATAGAAACTTGCTGAGCATCATCGAAGACCACTAAATCAGTTAATTTTAGAAATATTTGAAGCCTGTGGCAAGCGCGGGGTTGTGCCAAAGTTTGCACTCGTGCGACAGGCGGAACGCTGAAGCAGCTGTACTTCAAGTGAGCGGCAAGTCAGCGGTAGCTCTCTTCACCAGATTTTTTCCGTGCCGTATCATGCGACCTTCGCACTTGGAGTAACCTATCATCGAGTTCACAGCCCAGTTGGTGCCATACCAAGATGTTTGTTCGAAACTCGAATAACCCTTTACGACGAAGACGAATATGAAGACGTAGACTGCTCGAGAACGAGAAGCGCGCACGTTGTCGTGTTACGACACTTTCGTTTTGGGGCAGCAAATGCAAGAAATCACCAGTTTACCGTCACATCCATGACTCCCACGAAACCTTCAAGTTCAGATTTTTGTTTTATATTATATATATTTTTCTGGCAATTCGGTAGTTTACAATCTTTAAAATTTGAGTCTAATGTCTAGGAATCATTTCCAGTTATTCTGGACAATAAACGTATGTTTATTCTGGATTGGTGATCCTTTGAGTGTCAATTACTGTAAACAAAACACGCATAGACCCTCAGTTCCTCTGCAGTACAGGTTGTATATAGACAGTTGCAAGCATGGCGCCCCGACTGGTGCCCCGTGAATGCAAGCACGAGCAGCTTGCGTGTGAGCAAAGCTTTGGCAACCCTGAATTTGCATGGCCTCGTCCGCACTAGCAGAGACATGGTGACGGGCAGTTGCCTCGCTGGCTTCGTCTGTATATTCTAAAACTGGCATAACCACCGATAATCTCCTATTTACATTTTGTTTGCATTTTCAATCTAGTAGTTTGTCAGCAGCATCACGTGTAACTCTATTTAGCTTTCACTTTTCCAGCCAAGTTAAAGGAACCATGAAATAAGTTTTCGACTGGGATAAATGGGGATTGTACTAATCACATATCGTCCAGTGCGCCAAAATAAAACTAGTACACGAGCGTAGAAAGCCTAAAGCCTGCTTTTCGTTACGAAAAGTTTAAAATAGAGCCAACTATTTCGTATTTCCTTTTTTTCCAAAGCAACTCCGCCTTTCCACTTTGATGCCTCCGCGATGAAGAAGCACGTCGGCCGAACCCAGCTCACTCATTGGACACGAGCACTGGGTAACTCGGACGTAGGCGCTCGTCAACGATCAATCCATCAACGAATATTTGAATTCGCGTTCGTGGCCAATGAGTGCCGTGACGGCACTTATTATGACTTGAGAATGACAAGTTCCGTGGTACGCTTAAAAAAACGCGGTGCAAGCTTGGAGTCATCGCCTCCTGTGCCCAAGCACGTAACGACCACGTGATTTCTCACTTCGATTTTGCGTTGAGGAATAAAGCTAAGGAGGATGAAGTTGGAAAGTCATATCATGGTCCCTTTAAGAACCCACTAATAATACAGGGTGCCCCGTGATCCTTGATCAATTGAGAAGAAAGAACAGATAATTGCATAATCTGCTCCAAGAGTCTGTCACTGTGTCACATACAAAGTTCAAAACGACCCCTCCACTCCCTCAGCACTTTACGGATGACATTAGAGCAAATTTGTTGATACACAAACACATCTGTGATTTTGACCTCATGCTCCACTGCTCTAAGGCGGTTCCACAAATAAAACTCAAGTGGAGTGAGATCAGTGACACGGTTTTGCTGGTTTACTAAAGAAATGATTATGTGAGAAACTAACTAGCTTACTTTTATTGATTTCGCTCATGATTTGTATTTTTTTTCTGGAGGAGTAGTAAAGTTTACCTCATTATCTCCTCAGCAGATGACATGACGGTGTACTGTCATTTTTAGTTAGGTATACAATGTCCGTCGGGATAAAATTGAGGTAGATCATGGCAATGAGTATGATGAGGTAGATGAGGGGCTGTCAGAATGATCAAATGGAGTTTTCGAGTTTTATAGCCTCGCCCTTAGTTATTCGCTTACCGCGTGAACGGTGGACAGCGTGCATGGGTACAGTCGCGATCTATGCGAAGGTGAACCCACGATCGTTGAGCACTCCGTATACTGGCAGTACCATGAAGTGACCACTTGCGCGCCTTGTCTCCTTGCGCATTGCCAGGCTCAGTTCTCAAAGCGCACACACCGACACGACTGACGCTTCATAACGCAGCCACTACGAAGCGGTCAGTAACTGTTTGTTCACCTTCACATGGAGGATTCATTGGCGGCTATAAGCGAGGAGATCAAACTATAGGCCTTGTTTAGCTGGTTTTCCACAGAGTTCGGTATCTACGTATATAGTGGTGTTTACCAAACATATGAAGGCCTAGATGGGGAGGTGTGGCGATCCTTCAGTTCTCCGAGCGGCCGAGAGCAGTTTCACGCTTTAGGGTCATGTGTTATTATCACCATGGTATCATCTGTACCAGCAGTGCTACAAAAGCGAACACCAATAAATTTTTTTTTCGGTTGGGTTTTAAATAAAATTGTGGAAGCAAACAAAAAAAAAATATATATAGGAGGTCGTATTCTCATTTACGATTGAACCCAACCTCCACTTAGTGTATTAAAAATGATGCCGAAATCATTGTTGTCACTACACTGATTCTCGACAAAATACACTAGCATTTAGTGCAGGGGTTCCGACTCAGCGAAGGATAGAAATTCCAACCTCGCAACGGTCCGCATACTGTTGTCTTCGAAGAGCCAATCTTTCCTCCAAGGTGTCGGCAGTTTCGCGAAAACGGCGTCGTCGCTGTGCCTCGGTTTGACGTTGTCGCTTACGCTGTGCATACTGGGGAAACGAAACCATGTGCCCACGCCCCGGTGTCATCGTAAGAAGAGTGCGCGTCAACTGCGGCGTGTCATTGGAAGCGCGGCGGAACTCTTTTTCCCTTGCAGAAAAGGAAAAGTGGACGTAACGAGCAAACGAACCGACCGGAAGAGCACGGCGGGAACTGCGCCGCGACCTCACGAAACCAGTTCAGTCCACTACAGTCCAGATCAGTCCGAACCACCACCGTCGAAACCAAAGACGGCTGCATGCACCAGGGCAATAAATGCTAACGCATTTAAAAGTCACTCCACCTATTATAGGTGCGATAACATTTCTAATAGGTGCACTGAGAGTGGTGTCATTCTGCAATGACTCAGGGCCGAGTGAGAGAACCAGGTTTGTGCCCATTTATTCGGCCTTCAGAAAAGAAACATCTCCAGCGAAGCACCGCAAAAACGCAACCCCGTTTTTTTTTTTTTAGCGCTTTTTCTTTAGTATTTGAACTAGGAGTAGGAGGGCAGGCGCCGCTGCTTCCCGCATGCAGAGTATGCTGCGTTCTGTAAGTTCATATCGCGGGACCGCTCTCGCCCGCGCGATCGTCACACCTCCCCTTCTAGCTCACCATACCTAACACAAGGCCTGTGGACCGGACTCTTGACGTCATCTACCTCAATCGAGCGCTGCGCAGTTTGGATACGAGTACTGCGTCATCGTTCGGCTGGGACTCGTATTCAATCGGGGCTTCACTAATTAAACCCCCAGCCGAACGTCGACGAGCGCTGCGTCAGAAACACAAACCAATTATTCGTGCTGTTGAGTCCATGGATTTAGTTCTCTACTTCGCGGCTGGGGGCGTGACAGTTGGATGTCCTACCCAATTCGCGACTCCATACAACCTATAGGGGTCGCCACTATGGGGCATACACGGCGGATATAGACAGGTCGTGCGGTGCCATGTGCCAGCTCAACGCACAACGCAGACAAGCATTGGAGACAAAATGGCTTACCCCGATTTTTATTCACTACCTCTCAAACCTGTGGCGATGTGTTGGCTCAAGTGAGCTTCAAAATGCTTGACCTTCTTCAGGGAAGCAATGGAAGTGCTGCGATGCTGATAAACTTTGATAAAGGCACAATGACTGGTTCCCGCGGTACCATAGGTTGCGGTCAGAACTACCTGGGCAACACGCTCATACGATAATAACAACAGAGTCACCGGGGCAACTTTTCCACCACGCCGACCGCCGACAACATATAATCACAGAAGCCACAAGGGACGAGCAGAAATCGCCAAAGGAATTGTCTCGTTATATTTTGTGTTTTTCCGCTAGGTGCCTTCCGTTTTGCTAGAGTCGCGAATAGTAGTGGTTTGTGCGGTTAAGCGCGTGCAGACTGCGAGCGCTCGCCAGGTTCTTTTCGCACAATAAAACTGTTTATGGCCAGACGATAAGTTGCTTTACCCACCGCTTGTGCTGATGGCGACATACGAATTCCCCATAGATCGAGTCTGTACAGTCAACGCCAGAATGATCAAAGCCTGTGCACTAAGTAATTGTGTTTTATGCACGTTTAAACAACCGGAAGTTAATCAGCCTCAATGAGCGACTTGTCTCTCAACTGAAGATGAGCAATTTAGCCAGTGCAGTACAAACGCTAGCCTGGGGTCTTTGACGTGCATCACGCAGTAGTGATACACGACCGCACGCCGGTACGGTGCTCACCCAGATCGAAACGGGCGGGGGTGGGTGGGGATTGAACCCAGCATTCCGGAGTTCTGCTGCTCGAGCTTTCGCTCTGCGCGCTTCAAGCTGCGGACCCGTGCACTATAATTTTGACGTCATCACATATGAGATCGAGCGAAGGCACCGATTGGCTACGAGTACTGCGTCAGTGCTCGGCTGGGCCTCCTGTCCAATGAACGCGTCGAAGGACGCTCGGCATCGGGCTGGGGTTCAATTGCTGACTTGGCGCCGTCCGACGGTGATGACGTTTTATGAAGGAAGAGGAGGATGTTCGCAGGTGTTATTCTAGATGGTTTTTGTACAGCTGCCCAGAAATTGAGAACTGCACCATTTTCTTTGATCTTGGGCTGTCCGTCGCCGTGGAGCTTCTATTCCAACAGCGTCTTCTCTCTCTCTATCTGTAGGCCCCAAGTGACCCCCAAGGCGAGTCGAAGGCCGCACCGGTAGCCTCAGCACCTTCGGTAGCCCAGCCACGAGGAACAGCTCCGAAGTGGCCCGGGTGCCCATTCATGCGGCGGTCCCCGAGCACGCTCAACCAGAGTGGCTCGAGGTCCCGTCGGCGGGCCCCCGTCCGCCCAGCAGCGGGGCTCTGTCTGCAGTCCAGTAACCGCGCTCACGGCGAAGAGGCGTGCCACACTTTAATGAGTCCGCCGGGGCTTCACGATGGAAATCAGCGGCGCCGGCGTGCGAAGCTTCCCGGCCCGCGTGGTCCGGCAGGCACCTTCCCAGCGGTGGCTGGGAGGACCCGGTGCGGCGTGCGCATCGGCTTTGTGTTCGGCTGCGCGTGGTTTCCTGCTATTAATGCATTAAGGTCGAACCTTCGCTAACTCCGTCCGCAGATAGTTATCGTCCGTGCTTTCGGGGGATATTTGGTCGGGCGGCTCGAGCCTTTGTATACACAGCGCCATTTGCCACGAACTCTGAGGGTCGTATAGGAGCTTCAAATAAATTTAAAATGTCAGAGGAGTTCGGTCCGCGATGATCACGCGGGTATGGACCTTGCCGAAAATCGCTTTCTGCGCGCTGCCATATTTGTCTGCTGGGCTGTGGAACGCCTTCTGGGCATGCGCTGCTGATCTTTGAAAAATGCTGAGTCACTGAGCTTTGGGCCCATGCGCAGCGTCCGATATACCACACAGCAGATTAACAGCGCGTGCTCATAAGGCGTTCCACAGCCCAGCAGACAAAGATGGCAGCGCGCAGAAGGCGGTTTTTTGCAAAGGTCTATACGAGAGGCATTGGTAAGTTCTAAGGTTTCCTCATTTATTTGTGAAAAGGGAAATCAAGTTGTCTCCTTTATTCGGGTAAACGAGGCAGTGCAACACTAAAAGGCCTAGGGCCGTTTGTGTGTCACTCAAAATAAAGTAAATACAAAAAAAAACGAGGAACACAATGTGTCGTGCTTGCATTATGCGTGCGTTATAATTTGTTATGTTTAATTATCGAATAATTTGGGGAGTTTTGGATGTATTGAAAGCACGACACACTCACGTAGACTCGGGGTTTATAAAAATATGATCAAGTTCAAAAATTTGCATGACTCGGGACGCCGTGAGTTCACCTGTTGATTTACGCTTTGCCACGCCGAAGCCAGCTGCACGCGCTGACAGCCAGCATGATATCTCGGGACAGACTTGGTACAGTTACTTGAACTCCCGTTCACCTTCTCCTATAGTGGTGCCGAGTAAAGGCGTCGGGATGCGACTCGCAAGGTTCGGGATTCGATCCCCGCTTCGACACTTGATACATCTCGCTGATAACAATTAAGTATAGTTAATTACGACTATGTATGCTTCTATATAATTGTTATGTTCATGCATTTTCTGGTAAGGGCAATTAATGCTTTGGGCTGACTCGGCCTGTATATAATGCTTTTTCGTTACAATGGAACATACTTTCTGCATTTCGCATTAACTGTGTTAAAAAGTGTATGCTGCAGAAAGCAGAAACTTGCTCAGACAAAAAATATCCATCACAAATGCAGAAAGGTCTTCCGTCACTGGTGAGCGAATGTCAGAGCGCTCGGAGCCCAGGAGTTGGAATTGGCCGAGTAGGATTTTGAGCAACCCTGGAGGCTAGGAGAAGGTGCCATAACAGTATACTTTTGAGAAGCAGATGGCGTTTTGAGCGAAACTGTGAGCGTTGCTTTCTCGACCCAGGCGGCTCTTCTCACTCTACCCTGAGCTAAGGTGCTTAAAATGCAATCGTTTCCGTTGTCCCGAACACTGCATTCAGCTTCCGTGGGGATGACAGGCTATTTCGACACCGATCGGTGACTCTCATGTGTAAGTATAGACCGCTGACGATAGGTGTTTGGCGTACCAACAAGCAGTGTTGCATATTCGTCCAGATGAAGCGATGGAATTCCTCCGCGGACGATCGGCTTTCTTCCGACCGTTCTCCGGCGGATCGGGCGCGAAGGCATTTTGTGGCCGGCCGACTACGCGACTGCAAGCGGCAACGCTCATCGTTCGTCGCTCGCTCCTCGTATCCCCAACTTGACGTGACTGGTCGAAATTGGAAGAGAAGCTGTGCAGTCACGTCCAAATAGACGCCATGGCTGTTTGCTTTGAATACTCGGCGTTTGCAGCGTTGTTTTCTCTCTTCGGTGTTGTTGGTCTTTCGTAACAGGGTGTTTCTGTCTAGCTGCGCGAGGTCAATGAGTTTCTGCCGTTCGTGCCCGCACAGCCGCGCCTTCAATTATTCCACGGCATATCGGCCTTCCCCGCTGACGACCGCGGGTCAAGTTCACGCTCACAAGGTCGGGATCCTGCATGCTTGTCCACTCCACGCACGCGCGGCTTGCTCGCGCAGTAGTTTATTTTTTCTGGTGTAAGCGCTCTGGTTCGTGCACGCCTCGGAAGTAGACGTCCGCGATCAGTTGTTGGGGCAGTCTGCCCGCTCACGAAGCAGCAGAAGTCGCTTGATCCTCGTGCAGCGAGTGGCGCCTCGCAACGGCGTGGGAGTCCTCGACTTGATGCGGCGACGCGGTCGTGGCCGTCCCGTTGGCCACGCTCAATGACGCGCCGACGACGGTGAAGAGAAGGAAACACTTTCGACCAACGAGCTCGTCACGAGCGTCTCCTAATGAAGGGGAAAGCTCCCGCGGCACCTGGGACGCTCGCGGTCTCAGCGCACGTGTCTGATTGCACGGGGGTGGCGCCCAGTCGAGCTGCTGTAGCCCCGTGGCGATTAGGGAGCGCATTTCCTTTCATCGTGGGTGGCTCCAAGGTCATCTTCCAAATTGCAGCCGGAGCTGGTCCACGGCAGCGCTGAACATCTTCGACGACGAGGGGCCCTCGCGCAACCGGCTCCCCCTCGCTACCTTTTTTACGCTCCCTTGTTTCTCAGGAAAGGCATGCAATGGAGGGCTCATTGCATAGTGTAACAATAGCAATTGGGCTATCGCCCAACTTTAGAGCTTCTTTCTCGTTTGGGCTGGTCTGAGAAACGCCGCCACAAAAAGATCCAAAACAGCAAGCGTCGGAAGATGACAATTGATTCTCGACCGCCTGATGATGGGGTAACCGCACTATTGGCTCTGTATCTCCTCTGCTGAGGCCGGGGCTGTCGACGGCCGGGCCTTGGATTACATCCGGCGCCGGAATGCGTACGCACGAGACGCGTTTCCTGCGAGTCGCCGCGAAACCCCGTCGACTGGCTTGCGACGGGTTCACGCTCCACTGGAGGCGCTGCGGGGCCTCTGTGGCTCGCCCTCTCCCTCCGGGCTATCGATGCCGTTTTCGCAGTAGCTGAAACAGATAACACGCTGTGGTTTCGGCGCCTTTTCTTTCTTTTCCACCTTTTTCCTTTCCACGAATTCAGCAAGTTGATTGTCAGAACCGAGACGCTATGATATGTCGTTCGACGCGCTAAACCTCTAATAACTGGAATTCTGCGGACCATTCCTTTTATTTGTCGGCGAGTTCAATGTCGATGCAATAATGTAAATAAATAAACAAATAAAGAAGACACGCAATCTTCCCAGACACGGCTCAAAAAATAGGATGATTTAAATTTTATTCTATTTTTTCTTTCCAAAAGCTTTCCCGCGCCTAAAGACAGGATTAAAATCGTTCCAACCCTTTGAAGTCTTATATCTCATTCTGGAGTGTGTTTAGTGTTTCTGCGTTGAGAGCAGCTTCATGTTTATGGGATAATTCTGCTGAATTCAGATTATCAACTGTACAGTTGCTCGTCGCAATGCGAGAGGATTTTTTAGTATCAATATAAACCTGGTTAGATTGAAGCTGTTTTGGGAACGTACTTTTGTCAAGTTAAGAAAATGAACTACGATACGCTGACAAGTCGTCAAGTATAAATGTAGGCCTTAATCAGATCAAATAAAACTCTGAACTTCGCCATCGTTCTCATCACGGGTGTTAGGTACCGAGCCTGACACCGATAAGACTAGCAGACGATCCCTGGTTTTCTGCAGTCTTGGGTAGTGTCGCGTTACTAGTATCGAGATACTGTATCTCGTTACTTTTTTGGTATCTTGTAACTGTAACTAGTTACGTTTTCAAAAAGTATCTGTAACGATAACTTAATTACTTTTTTGTAAAAGTAACTCAAACGGAACGGCAAAGTTACAGTTACTTTTCGTAAAAACGAACGCTGTCTCTCTTGATGTCTACAGTGGCGTTCAGCCTGTAGATCAGAAGAGACGGAGTTAGGCCTTTGACAGCAAAAGTCAAACACTAGAGAAAGTTTTGTTTTCTGCTAACCTTCGGCGCAGGGGCAGGCATTTTTCCACCTGTGTCTCTTCCTTTTCTTTTTCCTGCTGCGGGGACGCTGATTTCGGACTTTGTTTTTGTATCAATTCCTTCTGCTAGACTCTAGCTCCGTCTTCACTCTTTCCGATCTCCTCAAGCACCCCCGCCTCATCCACTCCTCCGCAAAGCGTCAAACATAAAAGCTCGACTCGCAGAGACGCAGATAGACACGGTCAACCGTTATCAGGCGTCAGACGATGCGACGGGGGTCGCCCGCGAGGCTACATTTTATTTGCACGTGCGCTGCGAACCACCTACTAGGAGGCTATAGTCTCCATGCTTTTTACAAAACCGAGCCATGCGATCAGAGTTTGTGTTTCTATTGGCCGACTTGCCCTCTCCCAGGGGCTGTGCACCCGGGGGCCCCGGTAGTTGCCCGGGTTTGCCGTGGTTGACGTAAATAAACGTAAATGTTGCTCATTTTGTTCTGTCATCCATGTCTTCATAGTTTGCATACATGAGTGTCTTGAAAGTAACTAAGTTACTCTGCCGAAGTAACTGTAACTGTAACGCGTTACTTTTCTTTTTAAGTAACTGTAACTTTAACTTAAATACATTGTTGGGAAAGTAACTGTAACTGTAACTAAATACTTTTAAAAAGTAACTTACCCAAGACTGGTTTTCTGTATACTTTCTTTGATTGGGCATTGTGATAGAAATCATTGCCACAATACACTATGCTTTTTGCGGCACCAACCTACGCCATAAAATGTGATGCTCGAAAATACCCTCCGTAAGTGCGTGCACTCGCTGTTGTGGTACTGGCGCTCATTATATCTTGCTGTGCACGAGCGTGTAGCCGCTAAGCCCTCCGCAACGAAGAAGCCGCTACTGCTTCTGCGCGCCGATGGCCTTTACTGTAGAGTTTCGAGTATCGTAGCGGGTTGCGGAAACGATATACGAAAACTCCCTATTGTAGGGCAACTGGAGGATGTGCTAGGCCATTTTGACATAGCGAGGTTTAGCATTATTTAATACACCCTAAGAAATACCTGCGCGTCTACTTACCCGCAAAACAATCAAAGAGCCAATCTCTGCTATCTACGACATCAGCTCAGCGAATGATGAGGCGGAACATCCGTTTAGACCTAAAATTAAGTCTGTGCTGTGGCATTACGCAATGCAAAGCGTCATGCTTGCATTGCGTAATGCCACAGCGCAGACAAAATTTTGAGGTCTAAATAGATGTTCCGCCTCATCATTCGCTTAGCTGATTATGTAGATCACAGAGATTGGCTCTTTGAGTGTTTTGCGGGTAACTAGACGCGCAGGCATTTTTTAGATTGTAGGTGAGGATTTAGTAAACACCAAACATGTAAGCCTGGCATAAAAAAAAATGGGTGCGCCACGGGCTACGCGGATGATGGCACGCACTTCGTGTGTTTTCTTCGCCTTTTACTCGTTAGTCGAGCTTTCACCGCTTTCTCTGTTGGCATCAAAAATGTCGAGCCGTTAAGTTTGTCGATTGGATCTGTAGATTCGCACAAACGTTGTCTGTGTTGTTGAGGTATTCCTCGATGCGATAGGTGCTGTTAGAAAGTCGCTTTGCAAGAACATACCGTCCCTTGTACTTTTGTATTAGATTGCGGGATTCTCCTATAGCCGGCGGTTCACACTAAACAACGACAATGTCTCCTGGTTCAGACGTCGGTCCTTGTAACAATATAAATTGTCGGCCTAGTTGGATAAACATCTCAGAAACAGCTTGCGAAAAAGACAAGAACAAGTTAAAGACTGGACAGGACAGACAAAATCGTTATTTGTTTATACAGCAGGAGTTTAGTCTGCCAGGGTATGACAACACTGTTACTCACTGTAGATGATAAATTTAGTAAGTGCAGTATGACTGACAGCCTAGGATCTTTAACGTGCATCACGCACTCTTAATCTGGGGCCACCTAGGGAGCCACCTATAGCCGTGACAAATGAGATCCAACTTGTCACGGCAAATTTCGGGGCCACCTAAAATTGCCAGCCCGTTTGCCGTCCCTTTTTAGGTGGCCCCAAAATTTGCCGTGACAAGTTGGATCTTGCCGGCCCGCTTTTTAGCTGGCCCGTTTTCTAGCTGGCCTGTGTACTAGGTGGCCCGTTTTCTAGCTGGCCTGTTTTCTAGCTGGCCTGTTTTCTATGTGGCTCGTTTTCTGCTGGCTATGAAAATGTGCCGTCGTCCACTCCCCGCAGAGTATCTCGGAGGGTCCAGGACTGTGATGCATGAAGAAAGCCAGGCAAATGAGAAGTACAGGAAAATTTCACCGTAAAAATGAAGCTGTGACGTGGCACTGAGCCTGACGTCTTGTAAGACGTCATGCACATAGTCACGTCGCAACTTTATTTTTGAGTCGCAAAATATATTGGAAAAGCATTACCAAGCTCAATTTGTATACTTTAGCGATTCACTTCCCGAGTGCTCTAGGAGAAAGCAAATATACAGGAATTGTTTCAAGGGCAAGGCTGCTGGTTTCTAAACATTTAAAAGAAGAGTGGGTCCGCAGGTAAACAATCCATTTATTTGTTTAAATTAGATGCACAGCTGAAAATACAGGTGGTGCTTTGTTGTAATAAATACCACATTCAAACAATAAAATAAAAAAAGTATATGAAAACTTGTGTCACTTGCTGAAATATTGGTGGAAGCATGGTCGTTGCTTTCACTTGACTCACTTGGCGAACTAGGACTCGCCGCAGTTGCAGGTGCGCTCTCCGAGCCAACTATGTTGCAGTCTGCCGGAGCTTCATGCCACAAGACGGGTGTCCGCGGCACGTCCGAAGGCCATTTGCCTCTGTCATCAAGGCATGATGCCGCTGCGATTAAGAATTTTCAGCATTTCACTATAAGTTAATAGGGGAGAGAGAACATGCCTTTTATCTTAATTACGTTCTACAATTTAGCAAACAGCTGGTTTTTTAGAAAGTAGCTTGCTGGATGTTAGAGTCTATACAAATGTTGAGTCATCGGCCACAAACATGGCCGCTAACAAAACGTTTATTCGTGAGCTCTGCGGAAAACAAAATAAGCGAAAACAAATTTGCCAATTAGATAACCGCATTTGCTCTCGGCGGCCATGCTTATGTTTAGTTACTGGACATTAAAAAGCAGTCTGACATCAAATGAATAGAGCTTTGGTGGCAGTTTGCAGAGTGGGAACAAACCAGTAAATTTCGACGCCACCAGGAAGGGGAGCTGAGGCTGTCCACTTGCCAGGATCTACAGGTTCATGGTTATATCATACAGGCTGAGTCATGAAACACCGACTAAATCGTTTGCTCAAAAACTACACGTCGCACATAAACAGCTATTTTTGTTTAATATAAAAATTCATAACATTTGACGTTTGGATAATTATGGTGTCAAAGATTTTGAATACTGTAAACGACTAAATTTTCGCGAGGACCTAATTTTCGCGAATTTCGCGAATCGCCTACAAACGCGAAAAATACGTCCCGCGAACAATTCGGGAAATATGTAAACTCTACAGAAGCTACACTCGATTCGCGAAAATTAGAACCCGCGAATAATTTCATATTTTCAGCTTTGGCCCAATTCGCGGAAATTTGAGCCTGCGAAAATTAAGTCGTTTACAGTAATTAACTTTCTGTAATTACTAAATTTAAAAGTGTGGTCACGTCAGGGTAAACACCTTGCTAAACTGCGTCAAATATTGTAAAATAAATAGTTCGACTTTTTTCAAAAATATTGTTTAATACATTTCCTCAGTTCAGTTAGCCTAATAAAAGCTTATTCTTAGAGTGTCACCAAAAAGTTATACTGCATTACTTAAGATGTAGGGAAATGGAAAGGAGTCAGGCATGCTACCTTCGATAAGTTGGAAAAGGTTAGTTTCCGCTTTAGACGTTTCAATTTCTAATAACATGAGGACAAAAATGTGTGCAACTTGCGGTTCACGAAGTTGCACCACCACAAATCTTTTTTTTTTTATAAATAATTCAAATTTGATTTAAACTTTGTGCCTGAAATAAGATCTAACATGTATACTTCGTTACATCATGAGCACAAACCTATAAAAAATTGGTAAGATTTCTGCGTAAGATGGGGAACAGCGTCAGCTGGAAAGAAGCCTTCCGAGACACAGACACCCGAGTATATTCTCTTTGCTCGGGCGTGCGTAGAACGCCTGCCTGTCTTTCTCGCTTCCGAGCGCGTACCGATTAAAGCTCAACATGCTTTAAAGCAATCAGTGTGGCACCCCTTCACTGCGGACAGCGGTACGTCGTAGGCTGCGACGCGGTGGGCGGAGACTGTCCTCACATGTCACGCTTGGACGTCTAGCGCAGGGACGCGAGTCTCCCCTGAAGGCTCATTCACACAGAAAGAACGTTTCGGCCGACGTCAACGGTCGCGTGAGCAAAGAAGGGTGCACGCACAAGGACAAACTTAGTGTATTGTAGATGTTACATTCATCATCAATTATAGTATAAATGTTCCTTGTGTGGCCGTCTTCCTTTGCTGAACGCGGTCGTCGACGCCGGCCGAGACGCACGACTATATACCTCGGACGGCAACCTGATGAGTGCGCCGTATATGCCGTGCTCTATCGACGGACACTTCGGCAAGAAAAAAGCACCCCCCTATAAACTATTTACACCTTGTCGCTGGAAAATGCTGGTGGTCACCGTTGAGGCATAACTGGCTAGCTTTATCTGCCTCAGCTTACCATAAACAACTGCGACTGTGACCCGAAAACTTCAAAAATTGTCACCCTCCACGAGTGCTTGTGCGCATCCGAGCCGACGTCAGACGCGAAGAGTCCGCACTTGTAGCCGTTGTGGTAAGTCCATGCTAAGGTGAAATGAAGTAAACCTGTTTTCCGCTTTCCACCGGCGACGCCAGCCGGTATCCGAATAATATGAAAAGAGGTGATTTCAAACGTGCTTCTTAGAATACAAAAATATGGTGTATAGATACCTGTATCATCCAGGAGAGGGTCCAAGAGGTCCTCTGTTAACGAGAACAAAAGTAACTAGTTATGAACTCTTTCAACACTTGACTCTATTCCGTTATTAGCCAGTGAGCTACATAATTACCCAGTCGGTTATGCTGAAGAGGACTGTGCCCGCAGTAATAGCACCAGCCAAGTTGGCCCAGAAGTGGTGATCGTGCCGGTCGTGCCACCAGACGAGCAGGCCGTGTGAAGCCATCGAATTCACATGTTCCGTCATGGTTACACCGTCCGCCTTTGATATCCTTCGACGTGAGCATCCTGAAGAACTAACTCACTGTCCCGCGGCTTCGGCGCACACTCTAACATAGGATTCCATCACCATGATAAGAAAACAAACGTCACCCGCAGATGCTTCCGATTAGATTCGTACTTCGTACGTTCAAAATTCGTCGTCCTGGCACAACGAGAAGAGAAATGCGCTGGCTGCGCCCGCGGGGCACGCTGGGTGGCCGCAACTGCAGCCATCTAGCGGAAAGCAGAGTCTTTTTTCCACTATTACGTGGATAGCCGGCCCGTTTTTGCCGGCCCTGCTCAAACGGGCCGCCAAAAATTGCAGGGCCGCCTACGGAGCCACCTATATAGCCATTCGCACCATCAAAGAGGGAGGGGGCGAACAGCAGCCGTGACGTTGTACACGGCAACTTTGAGTACGATGCACGACCGCACGCCGGTACGATGCTCATCCAGACCGAAACGGGCAGGGGTGGGGTTTGAACACAGGTTTCCTGGGTTCTGCAGCACGAGCTTTCGCTCCACGTGCTCCGAGCTGGGCGCTGCGCTAACACTCTCTGCCACCCCCCCCCCCCCTTTTTTTTTCCCCTCGTTATTTCATGAAAGTATTTGCAAACAAAAGGCACGTTTTTGTTCCTATGTCTCCATGTAGTCAAACACTTTTTGTGGAAGCTTCTTTACATATAACTGTCACACGCAACTTATATTTGGCATATATTATACATATGGTGATTGAGTAAAAGAGTCCTATACACGGAGATGTTACCACAGCGTCCAACTCAATGAATCTAATAAAATGCTCACAGATACACATACACATATACACGCACACAGAAAATGCACTCTTAAAACGTATGGGAGTCGTAGACACGCATTGAAAGTCGGGAACCAGTCGGGTAGACTGAAAAGTGAATTGCACACGCTCCTCGCTTGCGCTACCAGTTCTAAAAAAGCGACTTCCTCGTGCAATGTTTTTCTGCGTGTCTGTCTAACATCCGAAATTCCCATAAACTTGCAATCCTAATCACATAGCTTCTTTTTCCGAAAATGAGAGGAAGGTAAGACTGTAAGCGTTAAGAATCAGATCATTTTTAAGAGTGCGTTGCAGCAGATCTCGGAATAAAAACGCGTCCTTAAAACAAATGAAACAGTGCTTTATGGTTTCTGGCTTTTACCGGGTGGACAGTTTACTGTCCATGGTACAAATATCCCTTTTTCTTGAATACGAGTTTTACGGGTAAAGTTGAAGTGTGTAGTTTGAATAAAAACGTTTTGGTTGAGGAAGAAACGCAGATGTCCTCGACTTTTTCGAAAAAGAAATTGTTCATGGGTTCCTGGGTAAAACGTGTTCGATCAGTGGTATTGGAAATATTATTTCTGTAATCCTCTTCGACAACTTCTTTCTCGGTATACTAAGCAAATATTCCAGTGAAAATCGAGCTTTGAGAAAACTGAAGGTATCGACTATCTCCTTCAAAACGTCCTAAGGTCTTGCGTGGAAAGTATCACCCGTTGGAACAACAAAATAATTTAAGCTGTCAGCAAGATGTAATTGAGCCTTACTTTGAGAAGAGTCAAACTCCAAAATCAGGCAAATTGAAAAAAAAAAAAAAAGAAACGGGAAACACACTGGCGTACAAAGATGTGACACAATGTCAAACCGCCGAGCTGGAGAGAGAGGACAAGGATATTCCTTTTAATACGCTCCCAAGTCGAACACCATATGAATGTGGCAAATATTCTATGTAATTTCTGGACGTTGGTTTGAGTGCAATGAAGAACCTGAAGGGCGTGCATGAGCTTTGAAGTGACAAATATATTAAAAACACGGGCTCGAGTAAAAATCGAGATGTCTCTTCCTTTTCACGCCTGTGTTTTTCTTAAAGCAGTTGCGTGGGAGGACTAGTATATGATGAGCTATTGCAAATATGTGAGAGCGGAACTCCGAGATACTTGATTTCGCCCTGATTCCATGCTCCCCAAACAAAAACAAATTAATTATTAGTTGTTTATACAGCGGGAGTTTAATCTGCCAGAACTTGGCGACATTTTTAGCCACTGCAGATGCGAAATTTAGCAAGTGCAGTACGATTGCTAGCCTGGGGTCTTTAACGTACGCGACGCAGACGCAATAGTGATACACGACTGCACGCCGGTACGATTCTCATCCCGAGAATCGTACTAATCTCCCCGCAAAGAAACCAGTCTTTCTGACCCAGGAACCATACCGGAAGCCACTGCATTTTGACGGACTTACTGAGGCTCCCGTGATTGCGCATTAGCGTGTTTTTGGGTCAAGGGCTTCCTCAACGCTTCGCTTGTCAATCGAAACAAACAAACGAACAAAAAAACAAACAACATCATCTACATGCGCAGTAACATTTTTTTGTCAACATGGTAAGGCATAAAGCAGGGGTCTCAAACTCATTGAGTGGGGGGGGGTCAGATGGACCACCTCCGAAAGGATGAATGCCAGCGGAGGGGGGGGGCAATATTTTGCTATTTTGGGACAAAAACAACAACAACAACAGCATTGGTGTTTTACGTTGCAAAGCAGCTGACTGTCCCAGCGACACCCCAGCGATTTTTAGACAAGGAATCTTATGCTTTCTTCTTTTTGTAAGCTCACAGTTTTGCCATTTTTAGTTTTTATTTGTATATACGACTACTTTGGACCCACGACTGATGTCATAAAAATATTTAAAAAACCACCATACCACAATACTGACAGTTGTCAATAGAACGAGAGCAATCACACCATCCTTGCCCTGTCGCACAATTCGCTAGGCTCAACAGGCATAGAAAAATATATTTGCTTTTCTGACAATTTTTATAGCAGCCTTGTAAGAAAATACTTTCATTTTAAAGGTATTGTCTGACAGCTAGAAGCCCGAGCTCATAGCTTTATCTTTGGCCGTTGCTCCTGCTGTGCAAGAGTTTGCGCAGCCGAGGTGCCTCCTTGATCAAAAAGCTCACACTTGTGTATCCTAGTACTGCTATTGTCATTCCGGTTAATTTACAC
Organism: Ixodes ricinus; assembly: GCA_037355805.1. NCBI lineage: Eukaryota > Metazoa > Arthropoda > Arachnida > Ixodida > Ixodidae > Ixodes > Ixodes ricinus. The sequence continues at coordinate 16,174 of JAZHYW010049061.1, read as the reverse complement.
GAGAAAGGACTGAGAAGCAAAAATTAAGACAAAACAATACATGATAAAAAAAAATCAGAATAGTGTAAAATGCTTGAACAGAGCAGAACTCCTTTTCGAGCAGAAATGAATCGACAATTTAAAACTATTATTTATGGCGCGTGTGGCACTCGAGGCATCGGAACGGGGGCTCGCAGCCGCGGGATGCTTGGAGGCCGCATCCCAGAGAGTCGCGGGCCGCGTGTTTGAGAACCCTGGCGTAAAGGCTCTAGATGCAAGGCGAAAACCAATGCAGAGAGTGGACAGCCTTGCCTTACGGAAGATCTGATTTTAATTTTATCAGAGTATGTTTTTAATTATCAATCGTTTTGAAGGGATTATATAGCAGAGCTGAATTCCTTCTAAAACTGTTGTTCCTACTTTGACATGCTAGAGAAGTTCAAACAAAAATGGGTGACTAACGCGGTCAAAGGCTTTTGTGAGATCTATTTGTACAAGTGTTACTTGTTCGGTACTGTTTGACACGCACTCCAGTACTGAGCGATCAACATGTACAGTTGTTTCAACAGCTCGACCGCGTATCCCACGAGTTTAATGTTCACCAACCATCTTTTCTATTACATACTGCGTATTTTGACATTAAGCATTTTCGCATACATTTTATAATCTACATTGCATAGGTATATGAGTTTATAGTTTTCCATCTTTTTAAGTAATTCTGGATATTGTGTCTTCGGAACTAATACAGTGTGTCCCTTGCAATGTTGTACACGTCCCCCCCCCCCCCCCCAAAAAAAAAAAAGGAATGAAAGCTTTTTTTTTCTGATTTTTGGAAAGCGTTCAAGTTACAAGTTCCATATGTGAAAAATTAACTTGTTCTCGTTAAGTTAAAAAAAATGGAACTTATCGTTACGTACGTTACATTTGTATTTTGCTGATTACCATATTTAGTTAGATCAAGCAAAGTTTTCTTTTTTTATCTTTCTAATCAAATGGCAACTAAAGAATTTGAATGCAGTGATGAAAGGCCACCTGGAGGAGAAGACAAGCGGAAGCAGGGTTTAATTTGTTGATATATTAACCTTTAAAAACCACAGCTTTTAACTTTATTTTGTGGTGGGCGATTCAGACGAGCCAGATGTACTGTTACCCCCCCCCCCCCCCCCGCATAGCACAAGCGTTTTACAACAACCTCACCCGTTTCAATCTTACAAAGTCCCTTGTTCCAAGTTAACAACAGTTGCTTCTCCATGTGTGCTGTCCGCAAGACGAGCAAGTGAAGAAGAGAGTAGGGCTTTTGGAAGTTCAGTCTTCAAACCTACAAGTCTTTCTTCGTGAAGGTTGAATTTGTTGTTCAGGTTGAAGGTGAGGAACAAGGGAAAAGAAATAAAGATGATTCTTTTGTGTATATTTTAAGTGACCATTATTCGGGATACAAGGGTGCGTTCGATGTCAGGTAACCTGTTCTTTTGTTTTAACCATAGGTCTCTTTGCGGAAGTTAAGTGATGTCTGTAGTCGGCCTTAAATTTCTAGGTATATGAGGATTTGTGGAAGCAAAGAAAGTAGCTCAGTTCTAAACGTCCCTCCTTCTGTGGTGTTGCTTCGACTAAAAGTTTTGATTTTTGTACCGCAGTCTCGGGCGCTCAAAAGCGAATCAATGTCCACTGGCTCTCCTAGCTGCACCCGACTATTACCAAGTAAGGACCACGCAAAGTAAACCTTAAGATAAGTAACCAAAATGCTAACGAGATCCTGCTTTTCGTAAATACATTGTTTTTATACTTTTAGAATTTCTTGCTTAGAAATAAAATGAAAATTACCCCGCTGGACGAAAAAAATTAACGCCGTTCCTTTTTCCGTTCCAGTAAAAATGCAGAGTTCCCTTTCCAGTTCCACCGATGCAAAATGGAATGGTGGTTTTTGCTTCATTCTTCCTAAAAGGAACGCTTTCTAGTAAAGCCGTTCTTTGGAACGCCGTCCCGTACAACACTGGTCCCTGGTAAAAGGAAGGCGAGAGAGTTTTCATTCACATAGGCTTCACAAAATACAGCGAGCTGCATGGGCGTACCAACCGGGGCCGCTCCCCCCCCCAGTTCTCAAAGTGGGGGGGGGGGGGGCAAGGCACGTGTTGTGCCCCCCCCCCTGAAACAGCCGCCACTGGGGATGGCAAACACTGGCCGGCAGCGCCCAAGGGATTCCAAGGGCACCGTCCCCGGCCCTGGGGGAGGGGGGGGAGGTCTGGTCTGCCCCCCCCTTCCCACTCAAAACAAGTTGTTACGCCACTGGCGAGCTGAACACAACAGGACAAGCGCTACGTTAACTGACGTTTTAATGAAAATATAGAGAAAGAAAATGAGAAGGTTAAAAAAAACTGAAAAAAATATCGACTAAAAGTCTGAAAGGAAAAATTATGCAAATACTTGGCGACGCTTTCTGTTGTAGGGGCGCTTTTGTTTCTCAACGTGTATTCGTTTGAGCACCTCTGTTCCAGAGGCGCGAGCATAACAAACTTCGTGAAAGCGTTCGTGGCTACTATCAGGTATGCATTCCAATGTCTAGATTTAAAAAACGGTCCCAACTGGTCGAGATGATGAGTTTGCTACGGGAGACTGATCTTGTCGGAAGAATTAAGCATGTCCGGTTTCTTTCCTGTAGAGCTCTTGTGGTACAAGCACTTTGCACACGCTGCCACATATATCCGCATACATCGCTTCATTCCTGCGAGCCAGTATTTTTCTTGAATCCGTATAATTTACTTGTTTATTCCGACGTGTCCCAATACACCAAGATAACGCCGAACCGCCTGCCAACGTATAGGTTTCGGCACAAGCCACAATAGCGTCGTCGAATCGTTTCGGAAAGCAACATTCTTTTGAAGCTTCTACTCTGAATGAATGCAGCGGGCCACTAGGGAGCAGGATATCACGTTTGATCATTGTTCCCAGTAGAGCGCTGCAGTCTGTGACAACCGTACGGTGAATGCCTCAGTGGTACGTCATCAGCTGTTCTAACGTCCCCACTGCATCGAGTGCTTCCAGCTCTCAGGAATGTTACCGCTGTTCAGTTTCTGATGTTTGTCGTCTTACGTACATTGCAGGTGGAATTGTCCATTAATCAGGAGTGGCAGTAGCATGCCTACTAGTTCTCTGGCATCAGTGTGGAGTTCAGTTGAGGGCTCATGGTTGTAAAAGACCAATAGAGGACCCTCTTGTACACGTTATTCCCACGGCGGACATATCCCCGGACAAGGTCCTACAAAAACATTGACGTCTTCTATTCTGTTAGCTGAGTTTGAGACGTCGTCCTGTCTATTTTCTTTCCTTCTACGTTTTGATGTTTCTTCTCTACCCCAGTCTCAGGTTAATTCAACATGGTTAATCTTTTCTGCGTTTCGAAATCCGACATGTTCGAGGCGAAACGAAACATCACGCAGAAAAAGAGCTGGTCGGCGGACCACATCAACGTGTCCGGGTACAAGTCCGTGGACCTGTCTAGTGTTGTGTATCACGTGGGCAAACGTCAAAAAATAGGTTGTCGGACCTGTCGTACCGCGGTTATCGAAATCTTCAACCCGTTCTATTTTCGCTTTTTCCTGGTCCGGTGAGCCCCTTGCCAGGTCCATGGACTCGGCTAACTCGAAAGGAACCAATCGCGCCAAACTGCTCGCGCAACTGACTGCACATTCCGTGTTTTTTTTTTTCTTCTCTCTACGGATTATATTTAGCGTTTGTTCATATGACTACCCTAGTTACACGAGCGCTCTCAACTGTCATTGAGTCAAGGAAAGTTGACTCAATCGCGATCGGCCGGAGATATACCCTAGTTTCAAGAGCGCTCTTAACTGTCATTGAGCCAACGACATTTGACTCAATCGCGGCGGCGCCAACTGGCATTGAGTCACTAACGAATGATCATTGAGTTCAACTGAGATGGCCTACCTCAGTTAACTGGCGGGAATTCGCCCCAATACTAGATGCCTGGAGTTCTAACCACTATATTTTTCCCCAATCAGCGAATAAGAGCTCGGCGTCCTGACATCGTCGCAACCCCTGTGCAAGAAGCAGACAAACTTGCGCTCCGCATAGAGCTAAGAGGGAGTTTTAGAATAGCGCACTTTAAAGCTTTGCGTACGCAAAGAATAGTGTATTCGCCACAACGCATGCGCCGAACGCTAACCCCGCTTTGCGCTTTCCGTGCGCTATTTTAGCGTACGTTATTTTTCAGAAATTGCCTGCGTACGCAAAGAGTTTTTGCGCTTCTCCAGGTCTATTCGTAATGAGAAGATGAATAAAGCCAAGACGGGCACAGTTAAAAAATAGCGGCTCCCAGGACCATGGCTGCGCGCTTTGGCGGCGTCGTGAGCGTGACGTCGGCGGCATCCTCGCGACTGCGATTTTCTGTACGGGACGACATTGCACTCGTTTTGGAAAACCCACGAAGGTGGGCAACGATCCCCGGCAACTTGATGCTTGCGACGCGCGAACATTTCTCGGCGAAGGTACGGTGTGCGAAGGTTGCGAAGGTTGCGAAGGTCAGTACACGAGACCTCTCTTGCCGAGGCAACGCAGGCGGACACGACCGGTCGACCGTTCAAGTCGGATTCTAATGTTTAAGTAGTGTGCGCTAACGCAAGCGCTAAATTTATCGCTGGAGTGCGCTAAAATTTCGTACGTTATTCTAAAACTCCCTAATGAAGGCGGCGTCGCCCCGCGTTGCCGCCGATGGCCAGCGCCAGCGAAGCAATTATTTTTGTAGTGTTGTTGTTGTTTCAGTTGTTTATTTTTTATTTGGATGAATACAGCGTACAGGATACTGGAGACTTGTCGAAAAAGCTGTCACAAGACCAGCTTGACAAAGCCACAGGCCCCCACATTGGTATTTATGCAGCACGAAAAAACATAATCAACATGCCATACAGTTTGCAGCATTAACAGAAAAAAAAAATAACGAGAGAATAAAAAGAAGCAACAATGGACACAGTCAAATTACGTCACAACCACGCAGTCGAAGGATATCTTGAAAGGCATTAGCAAGAAAAAACAAGATCACGTATACATGCACAACAACTCTCAAGGTTTAATCATATTACACAGCATTTTTTACATAAGAAATGCGGACTGGGGGTTGAAATAACAACCCAATGCTTTTAACGTAATATCTAAAAGGTCGAAATTTTCTGCCGCTAATCTATTTTGTAATCTGTGTAGTTTGTTTTTCAACGTATACCTTGCCCGTAGATTGTTCTATGAGTGCTAACATTCCAAGGCTCACTATGGCGCGTTGTGTAGACTCTATTATTACTTTGTAGGGCTGGGCAGAGATACTCCAAAAAGTATTCGGGAATACAAATACTGAGATACATATGTTTTAAGGCCAAGATACAGATGCTCAGATACATTTGTCTTTTATGCAACGGGATATCCCTGAGATACTTCTGCAGAAACGGCGAAAGAGTATTCCAGAATACAGATACAGGTACTCATACAAATACATTTGTTCCCGAACGGTGCTACGTGGAGAGGGTGCAGTCCGTGGCGAAGGCGAAAGGTAATTTATGCTTGTGCTCCTCTTTCCGTGTCATTTCATGCACTGCCCATTACCTCGAACTCTTTATCTATCATTAGTTCCGCTAAAAAAACACGTCACCCCCGTTGAACCACATATAGTTAAAGAACGGAAAAGACAGCGTACCATGCTTGACAAAAGGCGTCTGCCCGAAATGAACCCTGTTTTGCCGTGAGAACGCATCTCAAACTGTCTGAGTCACCCGTAGTGTAGGGAGATTGGACAAGAGGGTAGTACTTTTTCTCGACTCAACTCCTTTACAGCGTTCGCACCGCTGAATTGGAAAGAATGGAGGGCTCTGTGAGAGGAGCTGAATTTCTTATTCTTGCAAGTAACCTTCTTTAAACCACAATTTCTTTTTATTGTTGGTGACTGAGATAAATCATGTTATAGGGCAGGTTAATATTATTAATTCCGAAGCAAGTTGCACCAAACAGATGTTATTATCCTTTAAATTTATCTTAAAAAGGGCAACAAATGTAACAAGATGCCTAAGTCGGCCAAAGTATCGCGATACACGCGACACATTGTAAATGTATTTCATTACTGAGATAGAAATACATTTTACAAATGTATCTCGATACAGAGATACAGATACTCGAACGTATCCCTAAGATACTATCGCGATACATTTGTATCACGATACTGCCCAGCGCGGTTACTTTGTAAGTTAGCTAGTCCGTTTAAAAACGATGATTTAGTTTTGACTTATTATTTAAAATCCTCACAAAGCCGATAATCGTACATTTTATGGATTGGTAATACATTATATTTTACTAACAACTCATGTGTGTGAAAGTAAGACGGAATATTTTCAACAACTTTTAGGAACCGTTTTTTATGTAAGACATGTATTTTATGTAGATTTACTTGAGTTGTGGATGCCTAGACCAAATGATAGTAGTTAAGCCTAGATGAAAACAAACTATTAATTATTTGATTGATTATTTGACGCATGTTTTCCCGGATATTTTTGTCTCATTCTGTATGTTGTAAATGATTCATTATGTTAAGAATAATTTCCTCTTGTAAATATTAATCGCTACCTTAGGAAACATCTTACGCCAGAACTAATTTATCTGAACATAATTAAGCTAAAAATAAATTGTGTTTGAATCACTTCCTGTTTTACTTATAATATTCCATAAGCCAAGGTTCTTCTTGGCTAATTTTAACAAATATATTACCGCAGCAAAATATACTTTTTGTTGTGTGATGTCGGCTAATTCTTACTTCACAGAGTATGCAATTTCTAAGTTTAGAACTGCACTGATAGGTAGTAAATACATGTAAATACAGTAAAATATTCCAGCCAAAATCGCGACTTAAATATCAAGAGGCCGCGTTTGCATGCCCGTGAGCAAAACTGCTGAATTCTAAACCAAAACTACCCATACCGGAACCGTAAAATTGCCATATGAACTTTTAATCCCGCCCGCCAGGTGCGCTGCGTATTATCTGGGCCGCTGGGGTCTATGACAGCTTCAGCTCTTTACCTTTTGTATATTACTCTATGGTATAGACGCTTTCAGGCAGCTGTGCATGAGCGCCTCCATAAACGACCTTCAGTTTTTATTTCCTCTTATTCCTTTCGCTTCACCTCATGCTTGCCACAGCAGGACAGGCTATTGCCACTTTAGGTGCTACTGCGTCCTTCTTCCTGGCTTCGGCCTTTGGGGAGGTTCGTCAACGCCCGCTTCAGTGGCTCGGCATCTCGGTAAGACAAGAGAAGGTCGGCAATGGCGGCTCAATTCGGACCATGTTTAAAGTGCCTCAATGTCTTTCTGTTTAGGGTGATGCCATCCTGTGTAATTCCCGATACCGACAGCGCGCGCTCACAGGGACAGGGATCGACGAAAACTAAATGTCGCCGTAGCACAGTCAGCGCCAAGAGCGCGTACTGGAAAACGCTCTTTCACACGCTTCAGAACAAGAGGGTACAATAAACGTTAGAAACAAAATGGCCAGGTGTCATCACCCTAAGCAAAGCGCACATGAAGGAAATCTAGACGCTACATGCAAGACAAATACATCAAGGGGCTTTACGTAAGACGGCAGCAGAAGGCGGCACTGCACCGTTCGATCATGCACGAGCCACGGTCGTTTACAAGCGTGTGTCAGTATCTGTCTACGCGCGGTAACAGAGTGTCTGAAAGAACTAAAAGGGTGTAAATAAAATATGCAGTTCACGCTTTCAGTGTCCTACCAAGAATATAAAAGTTGTTTTCTCTTAGATTTTGTACTTGAAGATTTTTTCTTATGTTCTCTTCTTCTTTTTTTTTTTTTCAACGTTATATCGCTAATAAAGTTCTGCCAGCTTTGTGTGCAACGCGATCAACGTGAGAAAAAGTAGCGACATACAACTGAAACGCGACCGAAATTATTCAAATTTACTCGCCAGAGGCGCTGCCCAAACTTCAGAGTTTCAGGCCTCACTAACGTACACGTGGTGAGAACCATCTTAGAATGTTGCGACGCATTAGCAGGTGGTGTGGCTATGTTGGTTGACTTGAAAAAGGCTTTCGACCGAGTCGTACATGAAGTTCTTTTTGGTATTTTGGAACATGTGAACGTTAACTCTACACTTTTAGAAGGGGTTAAAGTGTTTTATGCGGAATGTTGTGCGAGCATCATACTCAATAAAGAAGCTAGCGAAAGTATTGATGTCCGGTCTTCGGTCAGACAAGGCTCTTCGTTCTCACTCTTGTTGTTTGCTATTCATCTGGAACCCTTTTTGTTTAAAAGCTTCTTTGGGACGGGAGAACACGCGGTTTTAGGTTATTATCGAACAAAATCAGTGTTCTCTCAGACGCAGATGACATTGCTTTTTTGCGCGATGATAAAAAAGGTGTAAATTCCAACATTAACAAGGTCAAAAAAACAAAAACAAAAATACTTGTTTTGTAAGTGCCAGGGTGGCGTCGTCATTTGAGGCACTGAATGTGCTGGTTTCTGACTATTACGCGGGTTAAGTACCTCGAGTTGCACTAATACCCTGCCTCAAAAACAAAGGTAATGTCGTTCCCATCGAGTGGGGTTGCGTGATCTGCAAATCAGCCCACGTCAATCCTAGAACAAAAACAAAAAATTATTTTTTGTGAGTATGTTTATTTAGCCCGAAGTTGGTTTACCTCAAAGTGCGACTTGACTCTCAGCTGCATTTTTTTTTCTCTAGCAGGTTGTTTCCATACTGAGAGCTGTGTGAGAAGTTAGACTGCTTGATGCATTATCTAAAACTGTTGTATTCGTTGGGTCTTCGACTAACGTCAGAAGTGTGAAAGCTCGAGTTTTCTGCATGACGTAATTGCGGCTTTCCAGTTTTTGAAGGTACGGTTCTCACAAGTACCCGAGTGGGGTCCCGCGAAAGTTTACAAAAGCTTGGAGAACGCTTAAGCTTCGCCGTTAAGAGTGGAACGCGATAGCGAAACATATAAGCATATAAACTACCGCTCGTTCTCAAGGCGTGCAAGCGTGACTTATTGTAATAAAAAGGAAAAAAAAACGTACATGCGTGACTTGCGTGGTCTCGTCAGTAGCGTGTCTGGCTCGCAACCGAAGTGTCATGGGTTCAAATCCCGCCAAACATTCTTCCAATATTTTTAAAGCAAATGAATTACTTTATAGAGTGAAAGCATTTGAGACATGCGGCGACCTTTGATTCGCGTTATATGCCATGTTTTCAATTTCTTTCATTCCACGCGTGACGTCACGTTTTACGTGAGCGTTGTGGGTCGATTGAAATTTCCGCACGAGATCATGTGTCTGGGACATCATGGCCCTATCGACCAATCAGGATTTTCGCGGCACGCCACCGACGCCGGATTTTCTGCGACACGAGCTCCTTAACGCTCTCGCGTTAAAATCTAGTCGACACGGCATTTACACCATCCCCGTATTGCTGGGCTTCTGTCAGGATGTCCGGAAAAGGGTCAAAAGAATGCCAGTCCCGCCATCCGTGAAGATGTTATTTTTCCAATACAGTCCACTTTCCACGTCAAAGCATGGCTTCGAGATAAATGATAATTTGTCCCTTTGTCAAGTAACCACCTTTTCTGTAAAATGCTGGATATAACATAACACCTATTTTCGTAATTCCGGGATGCAGTATTTTAATGGGACATCATGCAGCGCGCTTCAAAAAATCACCTTGCAAATATCAGCCTACGGCATCCGTTTTCTTCTAGCGGACAAGGAAGATGCGTGCCCCAGGACATGTCAATTTTAATGGCCTACATTGTACGTGGAGGTCGCGAACGGCTGTGTGACACGCCAACAAAGATGCCCGTCTCGTCAAAGACTATTTTGTCAAAAGCGTTGTACACATACGAGACGTGAACAGATGCTGCAAAGTGAGCACCGAGCGAATGGCTGTCAAATCTAGACAGTCTAACAACCCTGTAAGTCTTTTAAACCTATTGCGCCGGCTAGTGCATGGCGACACGTCTTAACAATATCTTTCGTGACCTTGGTGTATTAGATTTTCTACCAAGCCTGCATTTAATACACGTGTTTTGATCATTCTATAAACCCAGGGAGCACAGAATGTGTCGTGCGTGCATTATGCGTACGCTTTGATTTCCTATACTTGGTTACGCGAAGCTTTGGGTGGTTTCAGACAGACATGCACAAGTTACTCAAAAAAGTAATTAAGTTAAGTTACTGAGTATTGACCTCAAAAGTAATTTGAGTAGAGTAAAAATGACTCAAATAGAAAGTAATTGGGTAAATTACAAAATACCGTAAAAAAGTAGCGAATTACTTTTGAAGTTACTTGTAAATGTTTTTGTTATGGTAAAAAGAAAGTACATAGCTTTTGATTCGTTAGCGAAATTGTGCTAGCCAAATATGTATCGGGATGTTTTTTCAAAGGAATGCTCTAATAGCTGGTTCTGCTTCTGCGTTCCTAATTTTTTTAACTTTCTTGTTTGTTTGGTCAATGATGTACTGCAAATGTGTCATTTCTAGTTTGAGGCTTAGCACTGCCTGAGCTTGATTTTTAGACAGCGTTTGCATGTTTACAGTGTTGCGTAAAGTACACCTAAAAAGTACTTGAAGTAAAGTACAAAGCAAATTAGAGGTTACGTATTTCAAGTAAAGTAGTAAGTACACCGGGTGCAATGTACTTGAAGTAACGTACTATAAATGCAATATATTTCAAGGTAAAGTGCCAGTACTTTTAACATAACCTTTCATGATGCCCTTTCATTCCCTATACAGTGTTTTTTTTTTTAATTGGTACGCATTGCTCCAGAAGTAATCGCTGGTGCATCAGTTTCTTAGGAAATGGCCGCAAATATTGTATAAAGTCAAGTCGCCAAGAGTTGTTTTACCCTCACTGACGAACTATTTAACACAATCACCTTATAAGGCACTTACTTGTGTCGGTCTTATAGCCGCCATTACCTCACCCAGAGAAATGACCAGATGACGTCTTGAAAGAACACATTTTCACACGACGATATGCCTTTTTTTTTTCTTAATATTCGGGGAATATACATTGAAGTCGGGAGTTTTACTTTCCTCGGAAAGTACAAGTACATGCCCAGAGAATGTACTTCAAGTAAAGTGCAAGGTTTCTACACAGAAGTACTTTAAGTACCATGCACTTAAAGTACTTCCCAACACAGCTTGTTTGTTATTTTTTTTATATTAATACGTTGGGGGAACTATTAAGGTTTCTCGAACGTTCTTCAAATCTTTGAAGAGTCTGCATATTTTATGTTTTGGGAGGAAAGGCAACGCAAAAAGGTCCCCTTTGCGTTGCCCTTTAGCACGCGATTCTTCGAGTACTGTGCAAACTAAGGGAGCACCAGATGAGCTTCAGAGCAGGCGCTGCATTTTGTTGCCTCCTTTGAGTGAGCATGCAGCGTGTGCACCTCGTGTAGTGGGCGAGAGTTTCTACGTTAGGGAGAAGCGGAAACCAGCCCTTTCTTTGAATGGGTCAAATTTCCGTGAGCTTCGGGACACAAAAAAAAAAAATGCCAGTCTTCGGCGCTAGTCCCGCAGTTACTCGGGCTCTCTTGCGTCGTGCCTGTTCGCTCCCCGCGCTTCGTAGCAGCGTTGTTGCAGTGGAGGGCTCGTGAAAATTTTGGGGGTTTCGGATATCCAAATCACTTTCTTCCCCCCTCTCCCCCCTTCCTGTGCCACATGCTTCCCCCTCTTTGCAAATATCAATTGATCTTCAAACATCCTATCTCTTTTGTGCAGGAATGTTTGTTGATAGGCAAAACAACCACTAAAATTTGAAAGTAATTTGTAACTTGAGTAGAAGTTACTCAGGAAAAGTAATTAAAGTATCTACTAATTACCGAAATAAAAATGTACTTGAAAGTCATGAAACTACTCAGAAAAGTAGTTAAACTACAGTAACTTGAGTAGAGTAGTTGAACTACGTACAAGTCTGGTTTCAGAAGCCGCTGCACATACAACACACCCTTATAATATTCCAGACAAGTTTCCATCTATTAAGGCCTGGAGTAAGTCATGAACATGCTTTAGCAAGACGATTTATGGATTCTGCTTCTTTCGTGGGTGCGTGAAGGCCTTGATTTCATAGTGCTCTCGGATTGCGAAGAGCGCCTTGTGGTAACCGAAGTAATCACAAGGGTAGAAGGTTTATCACACCCTTCACGCTGTTTATTGACTGTTGTCTGAAGTCATGACGTCATACAATATCTGCGCTATTCCTTGGTACGTGATGATCTGTGATATCGTGAATCTACGTGGGGAACTGAGTTTAACATACGCTTGCTTAGTTCGCAGGCGACCGTCGACGACGAATCACGCTTAGTTCAGCATACTTATAGTCCGCGACCGTTGGCGCGCGAACTCCCGAATGACGAAGCGCACTAAGTGTGACTCACCACCAACGGACGCCTGTGGGCAACGTTATTACAACAACTCAGTTGGGAAACTGCCATACAGCCTGCTTTGAAAAGGTGGCTTCGATCCATACTCAAGAACCGAACTAATGGCGATCGCAACGCCGCCATTTCTCCCGCAGCGGCCACTCCGGGAACTGCACGTCTGCATGTATCGGTTCAAGTCGAATCGCGCAAGGGCCGGTGGCGCCATCTCTCATTGCCATTTCGCAGTAGCAATATTAATGAACTTCCATGTTTTTAGGGAATTAAAAACAGCGCGAAAAGACAAGGGCCAGACAAAGAAGTAACACGGACGCAGCGCTGCGTCCGTGTTACTTCTTTGTCTGGTCCTCGTCTTTTCGCGCTGTTTTTAATTCCGAAGTATGTACCAACTCGCCCAAGCCTCAACTTTATCATGTTTTCACTAATCACTAAAGGGTGACGCTGTTATGGTATTTAGTTTGGTTTCGGTGGACGCGAGCGGTCCGGGTTTCAAGGGTGAGTTCCCCAGCGGAGTACGTGTTTTAGTGACGTTGCCTGTGGGCTAAGTATCACGCACCACAGGCGGTCGCCTAGAGACTAAGGTTAACGCTACGAAAACACGATGCATCTTTGTATGTTTGCTCTTGCAGACACATCGACTTAAAGTACATACTAGAATTTCGCGATTAAAAAAGAATGTTACGAGCTGTTGCACGCATAAAAATGGCCATCTCCCACTCACCGCATTTACCAGCCTTCTCACGCGTATCCTAAACATCTGTCAACCAGTGGACATTTGAACTCTTATAATGCTCCAAGTGAACGAACGGAACGGTCGAAAGAGCCATGCAAATATTTGAGCGCATCCAGCTTTGGAAGTCGGCGTCCGCAAGGCCAATTAGGATGGAGTCATTACATTCTTTTCCTCGTTTTGTATGTTTTGATTTTTCTTCCGCGCGCCATTAAGCTCAGCGCCATTTATATGTATACAGAGAAACGAAAACGAGGGCGGCTTTATTAGAGCAACCTAAATTCCGTCGTAAATCGCGGCGCTGCGCCGTTTCGCTTGACCTTGTATATGCCCGGTGATAAAGCGAGCATGACTAGGGTAACAGTTTCCGGCCTTTTGAAAATTGCTTCCAAAAAGCCGCTCAAACGTGTCTACTAATGAAGTAAAAAAACAAAGTAGCAAACTTGGGTGCTTTATTTTAGTTGGCGAGCAATTCCCTCCCGTTTTTCCGAGTTTCCAGCACGTTGTAACTCAGGGATGAGTACAGTGTATTGAATAATGTATGATTTGTCGGCTCACTGAAGTACCGTAGTAAAGAAAGAATAAGGTTTAGTTCACAAAACTACTATGATAAGTACTCCAATATTTAACTTTTATTCGATTTAGTTGATTATCGGGCGTCAATGTATGTATTTATATATTTGCTCGTTTATTTATTACAGTACCCTCAAGGACGCCCAGGGGACGTTCCCGAGGCGAATAGACATGTCAACGAAACAAAACGGACAGACATTCGGCGTTAAACAGACTCACGGGGCACTTTCGCTAAACCAGTTTTGATCAAATCTATACTCTGTTCAGACTTAAGCTGAGACTGCAGCCAATGCCATGAGCACGAGGGCTCAAGATCGCTGCTTTGAAGCGTTCTTCCGCAGAACGAGCGCTCGCGCCAGAAAAGCACGTCTCAAAGCCTGGAGCGCGCGCTAGCCCGCGCATGTAGCCTTGGTTGCAATCTCAGCTTAAGGGTGAACGGAGTATAATGAAGATATTTAATGTGTAAAGGTGATTTCATCCTAACAATTTTGTATGGTCACCGACAGTTTAAGCTACATTGAATGGGGCTTATGATGCTCGTGGTTCTTGATTCGTGATTTGTGCTCTGGCGCTCTTATCGGATAATGCCGCTATCTCACTCACTTCGGTGGGATAGTAAGATTCTGTGGACAGCGTTTCTTCAGTTTTTACTCACTACAAGAGTAAAAAAAAATCATAATTGACAGGTCCGACAATGAAGAATGCCAACTTTAAAGTAAAGCGTGGTTGATGCGTGAAGAATAGCAAGAGAGCTCGAAGAGTTTTCTTCTTAAATGATAGGGTTACTAGGATATATTTTATTAAAAAAACAAAAATAAAGTCACAGATGAAATCAATTAGAGCTCAACAGAGAACGGAGTAAAGGGAGGTTAGCTTTCATCAGTGATGCACTCGCTGGCCCATGAGAGTTACTACGTACAAAATAAGCGCTGCGATTTTCAAGTAACTCAAAATATACTTGAGAGTAGAGTGACCCAAACTGCACTCCCCACTCGCTACATTTTACGTACAGTCACCATAGAGTCTGAACAGACTACATTATCATGTGCATCGGTCGTTCGATTCCTGTACGTCGTTGCACATAATATGATTTGGACACGCAATCCACCTGGTTCTCTCCAGGTGTCTATTGCCCTCCCCCCCCCACACACACACGCACACAAGCACGTGCATACGTACTTACACGCCTACCTAGCTCCCAGAACATTTCAGCAGGGATTTTCTTGCTTCCCTTACACAGTGTCCCTATATAAAGGATTTAAACAAAATAGCGTAAATTAGAGCCCTCGATGCGCAGCCTTGCAATAAAAGTGCACCTTGCCTGATCCCAAGATTTAAAGAACAAAAAGTGCTCAGCTAAACTTGTTATTTTGTGTCCGCCCTACCGAAAAACCCTGTATAACTTTTCACTATCTGGATTTTGGAACTGGAATTTTGCTTTTTGAAACCTGAAATTCAAAATGAAAACAAATAAATAATTTTAAAAACCTAAAATCTATTTAGAATTTAAACAAATTTCCAGTTTCATCATCCAGATAGCGAGAAGTTATTCTGGGTTTTCTGGTAGGGCGGCATTTCGTTTTCGCCTTTCAAACTTAACACGATATCAATATCCGCCATATCTTAAGGCTGGTTCACACTACCCCATTCTCTAACGTTAAGTTACGTTACGAAAGATTACGTTGAAGTCACCGGGACCTTTGTGCTTCATATTAAGCGAGGCTACCAATTCAAGGAGAAAGCATGACACGCGACATTCGAGACACGAAATGTTTCGGTGACTTATACGTAACGTAACTTAACGTAAGAAAATGGGGCAGTGTGAATGAGCCTTCACTTAGCCGTGTGTAAGTTACTTTTAAAGAGTGATTCACTACAGTTACTGTTACGTTAGAAAATATAGCGAAGTAACCGTTACAGTTACCGCAACTAAAAAGTAACTCGTTCCAGTAAGAGGTATTTTTAAAACTTAACGATATTGCTTTTTTGTTACTTTTCCATAACCCCCCCCCCCCAACCCCCCAACACACACACAGAAAAAAGAATCAAGGAAAAAGTAGGAAGCATAGTATATAAGTGTTTGTCTGACCCGAGTTGCGGTCTCATCATTAACCAATTGTCGCCCTTAACCTCTTAAAGCCTTTTTCTTTTGCCTTTTTTAAAATGTTAATAGGGGCTGAAAAGCGCGAGATGCTTTCAGCAATAAGATTTGGCATTTTTTCTTCCAGAAACGACACGCCACTTCGTTCAACAGGCGCCGTTATCGAGGAGGAATCACAAAGAACCACTTCAGAGTCGTTCGCAGCCCTAGTGCCCGGCGGCCGTTGCCTCGTTGGTAGTGCGATTTCTCACTTGTGGTTCCACGGGTGAGTCAGCTACACCTGAGCATCAGAAAACAATCAGTACTTTTCTTACTTGGGTGCCCAAGCGTGCATGTCCTTACACTGGCACCGCTCAAGG
>JAZHYW010049060.1:0-13263 GCA_037355805.1 Ixodes ricinus | reverse complement strand
CTCTCATCGATTCTATCTTGTTTTGTGTGATATAGAGCTCAAATAAACGCCGTGTGGATTACCTTCGTAACACGGTATGTACACTTTGTTATTAGTATGCCATTTCTATTCTGACACGACGCTACGTCACTGTCGAGCTACGCGATGACGGTCCAACCTTTCTTTGCCGAGTGTCACGTCAGTATCGAGTTGCAATCGTATAAGATCGGCCCCGAAGCGCTTACCAAAGCGCGGTCTAATAGGGTAATCCAGCACTTCGATCAAACGCGCGCGTCCGTTCCCAGTGTGAACAGGTATTTGCGCGACTCTTGCTGACACTTCTCGTAGTTCAAGCGCATCTTTTTTTAACGTCTGCTCGCTCCTGCATTTCCGAGGCCGCTAAAAACGCCGTGGCGGTTTGTTTTCTCTACGTCGCTTTGCAAACGACTGTGCACGGGGCTTTACCAACGATGACAGCTGTAGTTGACTTCGTAGCGTTCGAGTTCGTACGCAGTGATCGAAGCGTTTTAAATCGTGTTAGCGTCGATATATCACTGCACGGACACGAACCCCAGACAAGTGGTGGTGGAAAGGCCATCCGTGTTTATGAGAAACATGCTTGAACACTAAACATTTGCACATAGACAGGACGAGGACATACACCGAGCTGACTATCAACGAGTAGTTAGCCTGTGTTTGTTATTAAAAATCCACGTGCTCCGAACTATGCCGTGCTCTCCGATTGGTTGTTCGTGTTGCCGAAGACGCCGTCGCCATAGCAACAGCACCGGAAGTCGTCGTTTTTCTCTGGGAGGTACGTACGCTTCTCCTCCTCTCGCTCAAGAACGCGTTTGTGAATACCGTTTTCGCCTCATCTTGCGATGATCGTAACTTCACGAACTTCGTAGCTAAGTTGTCGGTAAGAGGTTTTTTATGAATCTGGCCCTCTGCCACGCGCCACTCTGTACTTTGTTTTCGTCCAGCCCACAGACATATAAAATTCTTGTTCATCACATAAAAGGAGAAACAGACTTCTATATGTTTGAGAAGTTGAATATGCGTCAGGAAGACATATGTTATTTATATCAGCTTCAAAATAAAACATTCGTTTAAGGTTCTCCCAAATCACTTCTATCGAGGATAAAAACGCCGGAAAAAATTTGCAGAGCATATATCAGATACTTCCGGGGTGCATTTACTTATGATGTATATCTTTAGGGTGATCGGCCCTTCATTTATGTTGTCAAGTCTTCAGGCAGCAATAAAATATTTTTTATTGTCATTAATAATTTTGACTGTATGAAGTTCACATAGCCGCTTCAGACTGACATGGAAGGATGATACTCGAGAATACGCCATCTGTTGAGTCTGCGGAACACGCTTTTCTGTTCGCAGTTTGGCAGTGTGAAACACCGGGTCGCGGGCTACGCCAAAAAGACTGTGTGCTCACATTACAGATCTGAAGGCAAATACACGAAATGTGCAGAAAGAGAGATAATAAATGGTATTCTTCTAAATAATCCCATACAGGACGCCTTACTGCAAAAATAAATGTATAGAAATGCAGGTTTTAAACGTAAACACGTTTGACAGAACTCCGTCTGGTTGGGTCAAAAATTTGAGAAATACAGACCTTCACCAACCAAGTCATGAAGATTTAGGAGCCAGACGTTTCAATAGGTCGGGCTCAATAGGTCGACAGCCACTTAACCATCGGCGTATGTCAACGGACTAGGGCACTTGAAGAACAAAAAAGTCCGAGGACACCTAAGCACTTCTTATGAGTTGTGAAGGCGAAATCATGAATGTCCTTCTTCTGCTCCATTAGTTCGTCGCTAGCCAATGGGAACCTATCCATCAGATTTCTGCTACACGCGACATTGGGACGGTGGGAGGCGCCGTTTGGCGCGGCTTCAAAGCTGATGACGTCGGTTCGCTCCATGGGACAGTTAATGCTTTCGCATTAAAAGTGAAGGAAGCAAACGACACACCGTAGATGGAAAAGAAGCTGCAGCTCTCCACGTGCAAATAGTCGCCCCTGATGAAAATACCGAACCGACTTTGAAACGTCGGACTCCTAACTGTTCAGGACTTGGTTGGTTATCGTCCGTATTTCTCTAATAGAGATGCGTGCAATGATGCTCCTAATTACACATAAATATCGCTAAGAACAGACAATATATTTCTAATTTAAATCACATTTGGACATCGGATTGCACGAGCTCGAAACTTCGCAGAATACTGTCTCGGGAGGCTAAAGTTATATTTGGTTTTACGTGCACTTGTTTTGCGGCCTCATTTTACAACACTGTGCTTTATCAGTCATGCGCGCTCTAACATTTTATTAGGCTGCCGCATATCATCGCGAGACTACTATATACACGTTTGCAAGTCCGGCTTCAGGGCGCTGCCATCTTGCTTGGCTGGGGTGCGCTTGGACGAGTCATAATCCGATTACGAAGCCTTACTAAGGCGTCGTAATCGGATTATAGCCGCGCCCAAAGCGCACCCCACTGAGGAAGATGGCGGCGCCCTGAGACCGGACTTGCAAACGTGTATATACTGCACAACTTTACAATTTGGACATCTCTTTTGCTACACTTTGTTTCAGCTTAAAGGGGCATTGCAAAGGGACGAAGAAAACCAAATGCTGCTTCGAAAAGCGTGCCTATCAGTGTCATACACGAGCGTTCAGTGAAGACATTGGTCTAGAGCGTCAGATAATAGCGACATAGAATTCTAGAGGAAGGACTGGCTGAATAAAGCCCCTTCATGTTTTAAAAGTTGCGCAAGGTGCGTCGATGCACGAGGCACGTGCTACGTGCATCCCTGGGGAAGATCATGGCGGAACAGCGCAGCACTGAGCTAGATTTAGGACGACATGCTCTTCCCGGAAGTGGCGCGCGGCACGTGTCTCGAGCATTTCCACAACAATGTATGGCGCCACTTTTCCCAGGATAGAGGGGCTTTATGGCTGAATAGCCGCAAGTGACCCCTTCTGATCCCTTCAAGCACGTGACTCTCACTCAAAATTTTGCTTGGAACACCCGTAAATTGGTGGGGCGTTCACATCTTCATAACTGGATGTTAATTTCCAACACTTAGGAAGATCGCGCATGGTTGTTGCACGCTCTTGTTTCGGTTCTCTATTGGTTCAGACCAAGGACGTCATCAACAAAAGAAATTGTGCTGAATATTCTGAACCTATTTCACCTATTATGTTCAAAATACGTCGGATTTTTTTCTTTATTTTATGTTTAATGTGTTGCTAGAGTCACACTCACTAGTTAGAGCGAACGCGATGCAAATTACGAAAATGGTCAGAAACGCTTTGCAGGGCCCCTTCAAGTCCAGACGCAGCCGATGCTACAAGCGCGAGCATGTGGTCCTGACCAGTGCTTGCACTGCAGGAGCGCTCGTGCTTGGCAAGAACGCTGAAAGCCCGGAGCGTGCTCTTTTAGCTTCTGCTACGCTCACACTTAAAGTGAAACCGAGTATTGTGTTGAGAACATCCCATTTAACCAGAAAACTGAACTGTTTAACATGGTTTGTACGCGACATCATCGCACTATGTCCTGGTGGTTAGAAATTTCTTTTTGCTGAGAAAATCAAATCCCGTGGTGTACAATGCACGCTGCAGAAGGTTCGCGCTCAGTGCAACTCATGTATTCAGAAACAAAAATTATTATTTCTTGGTGCAGCGTCGTGAGGAACGACGCGAGCGTCTGGCATCATAAAAACCCGCTTTCTGGCAGGAGTGATTTTGCAAACGAAGTAGCTTTGCGGGATCACGCTGTCTTGTCTGCGCCATCAAGATGCGGAGCAGAGGAACCTTTACAACACAGTATGTTTTAACTCCCCCCCCCCCCTCTTTCATTTTACGATGCTCTTCCAGAGAATACTTTTCATTTCTGAGGGACTCCCTCGTCCGTTTGGCCGGGGTGCCGATTCGACAGTTATATTTGTGTCATTTGTTAACAGTAATCCTCCATTTCTTTTATTTTGCACCAAAAAAACAGTGAAGATTAAAAAAAAAACTGCGAGAATTTGAGCGGCTGCCTCTAAGGCCACTAGAATCTTTCTTTTTAGGTATCCCTGCCGTACACACTTGTAGTTTTATTTATCGTCAGATTAATAAGCCACATTTAGTCCTTTCAATCCTTCTATTCTCGGGGACAACTTTCATGAGACAGTTCAGCAACAACGAAAACATGTTTGGCTGCCTCAATGATGTGTACATGTAAAATGGTTCATGCAACAATTTTTGTACTTTCAGTAAATACCACTAAGAGCTAATCCCTGACGTTGATAGCTTTCAAAACACAGTTTTTTTTCTCCGCTCAATGACAGACGCAGAAAAAATAAAGGAAAGAAATAGCTTTTCCCTCCTCAACTCGCTATTAGAACAAGCGGCGATGTTATCTGACGCTAATTGTATACCGCCAGTGTTAGAGTTCGGCTATTCTCATCTTTGATTGAACACAAGCCAACACGAATGTTTGGCGATGCTAATTGTCAAGAACCCGAGCACTCGACTCGGGCTCATGACAATCGAGTACGTCACGATGTCACGTGACTCGCCGTGAGAAGTCGTGATGGCATGTGATGTCACGATGTCAACAACGCTAATACATATATATTCCGTTGCAACTCAAGAAGGTAGGGCAAGGGAAAAGAAGGCCGGGGAGGAAGAAGCAGACGGAACGCTGGAGAAGAGAGGGAGAAACCTCCTCCTCTCTCCAGCGTTCCGCCTGCTTCCTCCTCCCCGGCCTTCCTTTCCCTCGCCCTACCTTCTTGAGTTGCAACGGACTATAATGACGTACTCAATTTAAGCCGACTTGACGCGGTGAGTCACGCGACTACGTCACAAGGCCACGTGACGTGACATTATTTGACAGCATATCTTGACACTATGACGTCACGTGACCACGTGACACATGATTAATCGTAGTGCCAATACAAAAGCGCCACGAAAACCCACAATTTTTCATACATTGCAATTCAGTATATGACTATTTGATCACTACATAGAAATACAGCTGCCAATTTTTACTTCTCGAAACACTCATTTTGTAATAAAAAATATTACCGTGAACCGTTTTGAACCGGTTACCGTTATATTTTTTCCGGTTCAGTTCCGGTTCAGTTCCAAGATGGCGGCGAAGATTTCGGTTCGGTTCAGTTCCGGTTCGGCTAAAAATAACGGTTCGGTTCCGGTTTTCGGTTCGGTTCGGTTCCGGTTCGACACTCTGGTCGTAATATTTTTACTCATTTGGAATAGTCATCCACCAAAACGAGAAGGTAATACTGATCATTTGCTGCAAACTCAACGTGGACGTCCTTCAAACACTTTGTTGATTAAAGTCGTCGGATCCTGGGAAAGTAGCGCCACTACCTTCCCTGTCTGCCAGGTGACACAAATCGATACTGCATACAGACGACCGAAACCTTCAAGGCAAATGTCTGATAGGTTTCGGTAAGCATGGTGCACCGCACTGGTCCGTTCAAACCTTCGAAGTCGCGAAAGGGTAGTTCAAAACCAGTCCCGCCAAGATCTCTATGAAGCATCGGCGTACTGAAAGTGTTCCTCGCCAATGTGAGCGTCTTTGGCACTGAGCATGCAATCAACGTAATTATGAACCATGCTTAGCTCCACAGATCAATGATATATTTGTTCTTCCGTATTTCAAGAGAGGGCAATTAATCTGTCCTATCTTGTGGGACAAACGGGAAGAGGTGTCAACGATAGATTAGCGAAACAGCAAAAAAGAGATGGCAACTGGATGGCCCTTTGTCGATGCATTGTCATGACTGTAGATGCTAACCTGAGTTCAAGTCACGCACGATCATCAGTAGACACAAGAATGAATTGGTTCGGGAAATTATAAAGGCAGACCTAATAAACAGTTTCGGGAATCGGTGCGTCAGCGTGTGTTCGATTGACCTGGCGGACTAAGAACCCCGTTATTCTGAACAGTGGCTGGACAGGGTATTGGTTGAGTGACGCGATGGCGCAGAGTACGATAGCCATGTTTTCCCGCACATTAAACAGTTGAAGTTAACGCATTGTGTTGTCCTGTTGTCTCCGTCGTTGGTGTGAAAAACCGCTACAATGTTATCAGGTTTTAGCAGCTATTCGCCCAACAAGCAGCATTGATCCAATTATTCTTTAATGGCGCCGAGCATCGATGTGGCATGTGGTGGCGGTTGAAAGGTCCCGCCTGCTTGTTTGGGTTGTGAGTAGATAGCGAATTGTTGGTATTCAAGAAATGTATTTTTAAATGCAACCTAGCTTGCTCACCGGAAATTGGAGTCGGCTCACAAAGATTAAACAGGTCAAGAAGGAACCGCTCTTTTTATGAACCAAGATGGCGACAATACGGGAAGCTTGGCCCTACATTTTCAGGATCTAGTCATTTTTAGGCCGTATTAGGCCAAAGGAGAAGCTGAGTAGGCTGAGTCAACGGTTGCAAAACTGGGCGGCTCTGCACAACTATATATACACTCCGACAGCTTTGTCGACTCCAGGCCACCAAGCAAAGCTTGGTGCCCGGAGCCGGCATTTTTACACCGTGGGCCGGAAGTGTCCTCATAAAAAGCAAAAACAAAAAAGAAAAAAAAACATACTGGTATTATGTTTTTAGGAATCGTAACTATCGACCGCTAAGTTGGACATCTTTGTTCAGTTGAAGCTACAGACGCCGTATTTATTACGAGTGCGTCAGCGCCGTCTGCAGGCCGGCCTGATATGGTGCTTGCTAGAAGTTTGGAAAGCGAGATATCGCGTTACGTGGCCACAACACCTACAATCACTGGCGTATTCAGAAACAAAAACACATTCAACTGCTTCTTGTTTAAAATGGTAACAGATGGGTTGTCGTGACAGCAAAGCAGACATTTCTGTTTACTACTCTCGAGGCATTCCTTGAGTGTATTGCCATGCGCACAGCTAGCCAAGTGGACAGCGCGGCCGTGGCCTGGGGGTTATCGGCCAGGGTGCGATTCCTGGGAGCGACGTGTCTTAGTTATTTTTGCAATTTCGTGTTCTGGTAAATTCGAGAACCCTTTTGCTTGTATGAGGTTCGAATGTTCTACGCGCCGAACCTTCTACGCCGATTGCTCCATAATCACACGCGTCTACGTAAGGGGCGCTGCGTGCCGAGGCAGCAGTCAGTCTCGCCCCAGTTCTCGATCTTGCTGGTTCGCCGACATCGACGCCTGCGATGCTAGGTTACTTCCATTTTGTTTTGGGCACAAGTTCGCCCCATTAAACGCTTAGTTTCTTCAGTTATTCTTCGCCTGATAATTTGTCATTCGTGACAGTATTGATAACTGACATGAGAGACCACTTTTACAGGTTAGCCGCTTCTAGGGAAGGGGTGGCTTTCTACTGCCCCAACACTCTCAAGAGCGACTGTTCTGTGTTCAAAACAAACTTCCGACCAAAGAGGAATTTAAGAAAGGTCCTTAGTCTGAGAAAAAAAGCAAGGGTCTCTTTGCGCCTGTCTTTCACTCTGCGCGTAGTCGGTGTTCGCGAAGCGAATCTTATCGGGCACTCCTCGATCTTCTACCCACGTAAACAAAACAAAGGAAAATCCCAACGCTGTACCGGCGGTATGTTGGAGCATACAACTGCAAGCACAGCTGCTTGAGTGCGTCGGAATACGCGAGTGCGCGGCTGCTAATAAACAGCTGCTTGGTTGCGTCGAACGCATATCTGCATTGTTTACAGTAAATCAAGACTTCGCCCTTCCTCAGTAGCCAGTGAAATGTCTTGTCTCCCGTGCGAAAGGGCGCCGTGTTGTTTGAAGACCGGTGGCGTCGCTGCGTTTCCATAGGAGCTAAGCCTTTTTCTTTCTTTACTTTTTCCTCAGATAAATTCGCTCTTTGCAAATTTTACAAAAAAAAAAAGCACCTTTTGTGGGCAACGCTGCACAAAGACGTAGCGCGAAAGGTTAAGAAACCGAATTTTGCGGTCGATTTAAAGAGCCTGGCCTCTCCTTGAATCACCCAGTATAAAGTAGCACTGAAACACTTTCGATCTCCGAACATTCTTAAATCAGAAAAAAACTAGTAGTATTTACTAGGTAAAAGCTATAGTAACTGCTTGTCACATATGTTACTATGCACCTCCTAGCAGTTAGCATTAACGGTTAAGCTAGTAAAGCTTACTAAGCAACCTGGTATCCTTCACTTCCTTTAGCTAGTGACTGGCATTAAGTCTCACAAGACCCAGGGGCGCTTGTCAACTTGAAAATGAAAGAGACAAACAAATTGTAATCGCTGGGCTAGGTTTATTTTCCACGATGCTAACATAAAAATTTGTAAACTTATTATACACTTAACACAAAGAAGGAATTTGAACACATATGACACACACGCACGACACACACGCAACGACACTCTAACCCTTTCGTTTCTACCCATTGACCCAATAAATGTGACGTCGCCGCTCCAAACAAACCGTTGCCAGGGGCTTTGTATGGACCAACGAATACATGGCACTGGATTTCGCCTCGAAAGAACTAATCGGTCAAAACTCGGACGTAGAATTTCAGCGTATGGAAATATAAGATATCCGGAGTCTATATTTCATATACCACGAATTAAATTTTCCGAGAAACAGCTGTCTCTTAAATATTTGCAAGGAGAACTTCCGGTCCTTGAGACGTCTCGATATGCCTGCTGCGGACGACAAACGCATGACGAACGCACATGGAATGAATGAAGTATGCCGTCTGCAAAAGTTTGAATGGTTTGCACAATGATACGATTTTGATTTTGTATTTATTTGGAACATGTCAGGCCTCAGTAAACTCGCCAGGTTTATAAACGCGAATAGTATTTGCGTGCGATACGACACTCTCTAACGAAAATCATCAGACGCGCGGAGATTTGCTAAAAATGCAGCGAGAAAAAGCACCTGATTAGAACATGATATTGTCACGAATTAAGACGACGAGAAGACGAAGAGTGAACTGAAAATACAGGTTAAATGACCGAAATTATGCCAACCAAAAATAAGTAAAGAGAGCGTCGAGGCAGCAGAAAACCAGGCGGCGATTCGGCGGCGAAACAGAGAGCGCGAGCGAGACTGACTCGACAAGGTCGCGGGCAGCTGCTTATCTACAGTGCGTCACTATCTCGAAAGTTCGGCGAAGAAAGTTCGAGCGTCGCAAGCTCGGCGCGAGGATGAACTGGCACTTCCGAGAGCCAGGAATCAGGGGGAACGTTATGTCTGGTGCGAGAATGAACACGAATCTTCTGAAGTCCGTGACCGAGCGTTGCTTTCTCGGTCCTGCGAGCGGCAATATCAAAGCAGCGTCGGGATCCCTTTTATTCTGCAGTTGACACGTGTTGTAATGAGAGCAATTTTTTTTTTACTTTAACATGAGAGGTTTAACGCCTTAAACTTCGTTTTTCAGGCTCGCAATATCGGTGTGTGTTTCGTACCTGCTTGTAATCATCATATTAAAAAAAAATCTCACGGATTCTTTAGTTTTGAGTAAGACCCAAAATAGCGAAGGCGCTGAATAATAACATCGGGTAAGTTATTTTGCCGGGTGCATGACCGAGAAGGAGCGCCTTTCTTTGCCTCTAGAATATTCGTACCCAGATGACTTAAGTCAAGAGGGCTCGGTGTAACTTTCCATATTAAACACTTATTTATTCCTTTGTTCTAGAAGATTCGTGTTTACTCTTGCCCTGAGTGTAAAATATAAGGAGGCGAGAGTGGCCTTGCTCTAGTCAGTCTCGAACATTCTAGGTCGAATGTTCAAAATGCCGAGTGAAGTAGATAAGGATTCGAGCATGAGCCTTGCCGACTCACTCAGGTTCTCCCGACGACCTTGAATGAATGGTGTGCTGGCCTGCGCTCAAACATTGGCTGTGTTTACATGAATGCGATCGTAGCGCATCGTAATGTGCATGGACGAATCACACGCATCCTGTCTCTCTAATGGACCTTTTCCGAGAAGCGTTCTGCGCACGCGCGAGCGCCCGATGCCAAGCGGCGGAAGTCTGCACGAAAAATCGAGGAAATTCGGAAGGAGGCTGTGGATCAGCGAGTAGGAAAACGTAATTGCAGCATACATATAATTGTGTTACGCAAAAAAAGAAAGCGGACGGAAAGAATAACACGACGTTTAAGTGGACGCCACGGATGCCCCACTCGGAAGTCGCGTTGGCGCACGCACCGCTGCCCAGAGAACGAAGAAACTGGTAGCGTAGCTCCAATTATCGATTGGTTGCGCAGGTAGGTCCCTTCCTCGATTTTTAGTTCGTGCAGCCACCGCCTAGTGCCGTCGGTATGTGAAAAAGGTCCATTCGTCCTTTTCTACCCACCTTCTACCAATCGAAATAGTCAAATCTCGATTCGATACGCTACGGTCGCCTCCGTGTAAACGCAGCCCTTGATACACTTCACGTCGTCGTCGTACGTGACTTGGCTTCACAGTGTTTTTACCTTTTCAAATATGACGGAAACGACGTCCACGGGAAGGCGTTCGCGCGCTCGCGGACCTCGAAACTCGATGAAAGTTGTGAACGGGCACTCTTGGCTTCCGAAATCTCACAGAAAGTTAACCCCGAGAATAGAAGTTTTGTCGATCGTCAGCAACTTTATGCAACGCACTCACGTACTCACTGAGAAAGAAGCACTGAACCTACGGAGCCATCGTGTTGTCTGCTAGCGAGACAACACCGGCTGTGAAACTTTATTACAGGCCGTTTGTCATCGCTTTATCGTACTGAGTCGATAGAAAAAGACTTAATGAGTCAATATTAAGAAGACACAATGCTTACAAAAACATATTTACTTTTTTTATTGGACACTTTCAAACCTCACGTCGAGCCCTCACACATTTGTTCATAACAGCGGCCTTAGGACGATTTGTTTCAAGCGGAGCGCCATGTTGTGACGTCATCACTTACGTGGACAATAGTTACCCATGCGTCATGTATACGGATCATTTGAAGGAAGTCGGTTGGTCAACGATCACCTCGTTTGTGAACGACGTTACAACATGGTGCTGCTTTCGCACCAATGTTGTCTCCAGTATTGTTGCTAATGATTCCAAGGAATATGCAGGCACCGGCAATATGCGGCCACTGGGAGCGCTCCGGGCGGTGGTGGCTGGCGGGGGCGCTGCGAGGCTCGGCCCATTATATGCGCTTGCGCTTCGGCTGGCCCGAGTGAGCGCGTTGCGCGTTGGCCGAGCCCCGCAGCGCTCCCCGCCAGCCATCGCCCGGCCGCGCGCTCCCAGTGGGTCTTTCATATTGCCGGAGACTGTATCTTTTGCAAAGAAGTAACGGTACACACAGTAATTATTTGCCACAGTGTATAAAACAGTGTCCGCGTAGGTTCCCAGCAGCCATGTTTTCGTTTCCCAGCATAGCAGCTGCAGTTACTACCCGTCGCTCATTTGAGGTAGTAAAGAGCTTGTAAAAAGATAGTAACGTTCAGAAAAGGTAATACCTGCAGCATTTACAAACTTTTTACTAGTACCTATCGCGCGTTTTGAGATAATGCCGCGCGCCCTAAGTAGGCAGCGCGGCCGTGGCCTGACGGTTATCGTGCTTTTCCTCCCACGGTTTTCAAACGTCTTTGTTTACAGACTCCAAATGAATGAGCGCCCCATGCGCTCTGCTGTATGGTCTTTTATCTCGTCGTCACTTATGTGTCCCTGGAGTTAGCAGGGGCAGAGAGACGTCGGGCGGCGGCGATGATTGGCTCGTAGCGCTTGAGCGTAGTTACGCGTCCTTTTATTTTTGTTCTTTGCAGTTTAATGTTCTGGTGAATTCGAGGAACACTGTCGCTTGTTCGAGGTGCGAATGTTCTAGTCGCCGAACCTTCTAGGTCGATTGTTCCAGAAGCCAACGCGTGTACATAAGGGGCTCCGCGTGGCGATCTGCAGTCAGTTTCGCCCCAGCGTTCGACTCTGCTGTCACGCCGACTTCGACGCCCGCGACGCTCTGCTTTCTTCTGTTCCCTTTTTTATTTTTGGGCACAAGTTCGCCCCATTAAACGTTTAGTTTCTTCAGTTATTATCGCCTCATCACTTGTCATTCGTGACATTTTGGTGGAGGTGCGGGGTATTGCAGTCTATGCCCGTAAAACGTACCCCTACGAAGACACGCCGGCCAAGTGACGTGCTCAGCCCCGGGAGGCTACCCTTCGCAGAAGACTCCAACGCCCGAGCAAGCCACCGTACCGAAGGCCAGCTCCCGGAATTTGGACCCCTGCCAAAGAAGCCAAAGAAGCGGACCGCGACGATGACTACTCCACCCGTCGTCATCCTGCCCGTCACTCCCCGCACTCCGACGCCCTTTCACGGTGAAGCTCACGAAGACGTAGAGGACTGGCTGCATCATTATGAACGTGTAGCCCGCCACAACGGATGGACGGATGAGCACCGCCTCCAGAACCTCTACTTCGCGCTGGAAGGCACCGCGAGGCACTGGTTTGAGAACCACGAAGCCTCCTTTACTTCGTGGGAGCCATGCGCCGCCGAACTGAAGCGGACGTTCATCAACTACCACCGTCGGCAGCGAGCGGAGGACCTTCTTCGAACAAGGGTGCAGGGCCCCACCGAAAGCGTGACAAGCTTTGTCGAAGATGTCCTGCGTCTAAGTGCCCGGGCCGATCCGGAGGCCACCGAGGAGAAGAAACTTCGCGCTCTCATGCGTGGCGTGAAGGGTGAAATTTTCGGAGGATTGGTACGCAATCCCCCGACGACTGTCAATGGTTTTGTTACCGAAGCCACCAATATCGAGCGCGCCCTGACAGCCCGAGAAAGCCACTACCACCGAATCGCCGGCGCGCCTGCTGCTCCAACTGTCGCTGCTTCCCTTCTGGACCTGAACACCAGCGGTGTCGACAGCTTTCGGGAGATCGTCCGTGAAGTCGTCCGGGAAGAACTCCGCAAGATACTCCCCACTGCGGATCGCCCGACCTCACTGTCGCTCGCTGAGGTCGTCCGAGAGGAAGTTCACCGGGCCTTCCAACCTGAGGTTCCGATCAACACGACGACCCCAGAGGAACCGACTTTGAGCTACGCCGCCATGGCCCGACGACCGCCGCAAGCTAACCGCCAGGCCACGGCGCCACCCCGACGAGACCCTCCGATGCCGCAGTATCCTCGACGCCAGGAAGGACAAGTCCAGGACGTCCGCCCGGAGCGACCCTCGCCGAGGAAGACCGACGTGTGGCGAACGGCCGACCGACGCCCGCTCTGCTACCACTGCGGGGAAGCCGACCACATCTACCGCGGCTGCCCCTACCGT